>CM060116.1:2263354-2542916 GCA_030522415.1 Channallabes apus | reverse complement strand
TGATCTCTAACTAGGAGTGTTTGTCAAACAAGACATCAGTAAGTTTCATCTGACATTCAGTTGTACAGTATATATTGCATAAAGGACATATATTTACATGCATAAGGCATATAAATCATCGATATTTACACCACAGTCCATGGAAATGCTTGATCAGATAGTAGATGATGATTCATTTTCTATAACACACAGTGCTGCATGGCACCAGAACCAATTTGTGATCCTGCAGCTTGTCATTGCCATAATTAATTATCTGTACTGTATCTGCATGCCATCTTGCCAGGATGCAAACTTTGGAGCTTATGAAAAAAAAACAAAAAAAAAAACAATTAACAGCAGATACAGTATGTGTAGACCATCCACTAGGAAATCCAATCACAGGATCATCCCGATAATTGCTTGATACCATATGGTACAGCACAGCAGATTTCAGAAACTGTAATGAGCCTAGACCAGGGATAAGGACTAAATTTAATGAACAGAGAAATGATACCAAATATATATATAGCAAAATATGCAAATACCAGAAGGATAAAAAACAAAACTGGCAAAAAAGGCCTAGTAAACAAACAAAAGGTTACGCTAAGCTATGCTAATAAGAATACCAATACTGAACGGCAAAATAAAGTAGAATGAGTCGGTTCAAAATGAGAAGAGAAACGAGCTGGACTGTAGGTGTTACTGATCAGGGTTGGTGCGGCAGTGTGATGTGTTTCTGTCTCGAGATTCTTTCTCTTTGACATTTAGCATTTGGTTCAAAATGCAAGTGAAGTGTTCTGTACTGTTGAATATTTGTTTGCTTCCAAATGCTGCCGGAATTTTGAATGCACTTCAAGAAAGTGCCTAAAATATACCCACACTGCTTCACACTTTGCAGACAAGCTGTGGCATCTACAGTCCACCTACAGTAAGAGAACAAGGAAATGTTTATTGTTCAAGCAGAACGACATGCTGAACTTTAAACCTGATAATCCGTACTTACGTTTGGTAAAGATGTAAATAGGTAAAGTGTATCTGGGTACCTGAGCCACGCGAACAGAGAAGAAATCATATAAACCATAGTACATAACACAATACACCATAGTATTACCATCGTTCTTCACACATTGCCATGGTAGGCACCATTGGACTCTATACAGGGTGGGTGAAAATGAACTTTATTGGCTATAGAACTTAGTAGTATCACCCTGAGTCATGAAGAAAAAAGCCTCTAAATATAGCGACAGCGAATATTATTTAATATTTTCAGCTGCGAGAGCTGAAATCACAGAATGTTATGAAGTGTGGAATTCCATTGTTCTTGTGCAGGAATGGTGGCGTACAGTGAAAGGGAGGAATGCAACACTACGTTAGGGGCAATAAAAATTGTCAGGCAAAGCTAATGACCACAGGCTCGGGGAAGGATGCAAGAGGAAGTGCCTGCGTTGAAATGTAAAGATTTGTTTTTATTTTCCTATGTAATAAAGTACATGCACAATTTGTTTCAATACATTTGCATTACAAATATGTACTTTATCAATTTTTAATGTCTAGTTACTTTTCACCCACTCTATAGCGTACTAGTGTGTAGGTACTGTGACACTTCAGACGGTACCGTGGTAGTACTATGGTGTGGACCACAATACCTTCTGTCTTATTACATAGGTACCATAGTGGCTACCAAAGTTTAGCAAGTATTTACTATATTAGATATCACTAGGTAATATATAATATGTTTTAACATACAATGTTATTTAATTAATGTTACTTACATACAACAGTACCACACTATATAAATATTACCATTATAGCATTTTTTGCCGCTATCATATTTTATTTTTGCACTAGCATTGTAACTAGCATTTCCGCTTTATACTGCTGGGAAGTAGATGTACACCTATACAGTGACTTAATGACGTGACTAGCCCATGTAATAACAAATCCAGATCTTAGGTGGTTCACTATTGAATCAGCACTAAACCAGCTCTAGCACAGGCATGAACTGCTGCTTGGTTCACGCTGGACTCTTAGGCTTTGTTCACACGGGCGTAAAATTTTTGGATAAACGAACGCGCTCTGAACGTCCTAGACGTTTATGTTGTGTTTTGTAGCGCCGCTCGATTGACTTCTACACTTTCGTTCGTTTGTCTCTGTCTAACGCCAGCCTGCAGCCCAAATTGTAGTTTGTGTGTTTAACCTGTGGAGGGCAGTGTGTCGGGAACTGGATATGGAAGCCCTTGTCATTTTATTTGATGTGTCTCCTTTTAATATGGACCATTTTGCTATATTAGACATTAATATTCTTGTTTTAAAAATACTGGGTTCACCCTCTGACTGCACAACGTCGGATTAAAGGAAGTATTTTTGTGTTTTATGAAGAAATGCGAAAATTTCCGCACAAGTTTTTCAATTACTGTCGGATGTCAGTTTTCACTTTTGATTGTCTGCTGCAGCTGGTGCAATGCACGAGCTGGGCTGGATCAACTTCCTTCGACATTTTACTTTGCTTTTCCCCTGCATTTCCTTATGTATAGCATGTAGGATCATGGGATATATCCGCTCCCCGAATTGTAAAATGAACGTGAAGAAAACGCACTAGAAGCGTTTTCCTTGTGCTCGTTGGGATTTGAACACTAAGAAAAAGCTGCATGCAACTTTAAAACACACAGCCAGACAAACGCACGTCACCAAAGCCCGCGTGAACACTCTCACTGACTCCTATGTTTAGAAAACCCTCGGCACTTCATCCGCGCTCACCGGATGCTACGAACGCCAGAAAAACGCTCGATTTTAACGCCCGTGTGAACAAGGCCTTAATGTTGTTCTGGAACTATTTGGAATCTTGTTCTCAACAAATAAAATCCGCTCCAGAGTTTGTTGGGGACTGGATCAAAACCACATCCGAAAAGGTTGGTTTGGTTTAAGACGATTGTTGTGTTCAGACCTCCTCAAACCAACCACACCAAGGGGGAAAATACTAACCAGAGTTTTACAGTGGTGTGAAAAACTATTTGCCCCCCTCCTGATTTCTTATTCTTTTGCATGTTTGTCACACTTAAATGTTTCTGCTCATCAAACACATTTAACTATTAGTCAAAGATAACACAAGTAAACACAAAATGCAGTTTTCAAATGAGGGGTTTTATTATTTAGGGAGAAAAAAAAATCCAAACCTACATGGCCCTGTGTGAAAAAGTATTTGCCCCCTGAACCTAATAACTGGTTGGGCCACCCTTAGCAGCAATAACTGCAATCAAGCGTTTGTGATAACTTGCAACAAGTCTTTTACAGCGCTCTGGAGGAATTTTGGCCCACTCATCTTTGCAGAATTGTTGTAATTCAGCTTTATTTGAGGGTTTTCTAGCATGAACCGCCTTTTTAAGGTCATGCCACAACATCTCAATAGGATTCAGGTCAGGACTTTGACTAGGCCACTCCAAAGTCTTCATTTAGTTTTTCTTCAGCCATTCAGAGGTGGATTTGCTGGTGTGTTTTGGGTCATTGTCCTGCTGCAGCACCCAAGATCGCTTCAGCTTGAGTTGACGAACAGATGGCCGGACATTCTCCTTCAGGATTTTTTGGTAGACAGTAGAATTCATGGTTCCATCTATCACAGCAAGCCTTCCAGGTCCTGAAGCAGCAAAACAATCCCAGACCATCACACTACCACCACCATATTTTACTGTTGGTATGATGTTCTTTTTCTGAAATGCTGTGTTACTTTTACGCCAGATGTAACGGGACACGCACCTTCCAAAAAGTTCAGCTTTTGTCTCGTCGGTCCACAAGGTATTTTCCCAAAAGTCTTGGCAATCATGGAGATGTTTTTTTTAGCAAAATTGAGACGAGCCTTAATGTTATTTTTGCTTAAAAGTGGTTTGCGCCTTGGAAATCTGCCATGCAGGCCGTTTTTGCCCAGTCTCTTTCTTATGGTGGAGTCGTGAACACTGACCTTAATTGAGGCACGTGAGGCCTGCAGTTCTTTAGATGTTGTCCTGGGGTCTTTTGTGGCCTCTCGGATGAGTTGTCTCTGCACTCTTGGGGTAATTTTGGTCGGCCGGCCACTCCTGGGAAGGTTCACCACTGTTCCATGTTTTTGCCATTTGTGGATAATGGCTCTCACTGTGGTTCGCTGGAGTCCCAAAGCTTTAGAAATGGCTTTATAACCTTTACCAGACTGATAGATCTCAATTACTTTTGTTCTCATTTGTTCCTGAATTTCTTTGGATCTTGGCATGATGTCTAGCTTTTGAGGTGCTTTTGGTCTACTTCTCTGTGTCAGGTAGCTCCTACAGTATTTAAGTGATTTCTTGATTGAAACAGGTGTGGCAGTAATCAGGCCTGGGGGTGACTACAGAAATTGAACTCAGGTGTGATAAACCACAGTTAAGTTATTTTTTAACAAGGGGGGGCAATCACTTTTTCACACAGGGCCATGTGGATTTGGAGTTTTTTTTCTCCCTTAATAACGTAAACCTTCATTTAAAAACTGCATTTTGTGTTCAATTATGTTATCTTTGACAAATAGTTAACGGTTTTTGATGAGCAGAAACATTTAAGTGTGACAAACATGCAAAAGAATAAGAAATCAGGAGGGGGGCAAATAGTTTTTCACACCACTGTATTCAATGCAGGCCTGAAAACAGGCTTACATTAAAATAATGCCACACTTGGCTTCGTTTGTCGTTCACAAATTACTTTAATTCCAGCTTGATGTATCTGACACTTATCTGGAGTAAGCACTTTGAGCAAGAGTACCATTTACATTATACAGTATATTCGCGTCAGAGCATCAACTTGCAGTTTTACTAATCGAGCCTGACGCCTGTCACAACAGAACCTCCAGAATGGAAATAAGAAGTGAGCAGCTAATGTCTCTGCTAATGTGCTGGAGATAATGTACAAGTTTAAAGCAGGAGGACCACAAAACTAGCTCATTAGTTCATTAGAGTACAGTCTAATACGTAGAGCAGAGGATGAAACGTAGGTTTTTAGAAAATCATGTATACAGTAGTATAAATTCATATATCTAACATCTATGGTGCCAGCAGGGTGCTTTACATTCATCCACAATCCCCTGTGGAGGCTCCCTTAAGAGAACGCACCCTAGCTAGTGACAGTCAGAGCAGCTCATGATGGATGTATTGGCAAGTACTTTATAATTATCATAGTACTGTTTATTTCACTTATCGAAGGCAGCCACTGATGTTTTTATGTGTCATTTAATATGATGATAACACAAATGATGCTGTGTGTTTGCTAATTAGCCTTGTGTAACTAATTAGTGTTAAAAGCATTTCTAAATATCACAGCGGCAGAATTAAATGTACCTTGAAAAGATGGGACGTTCAAGTAAGTGTTCAAATGAGATATAACATTTTACTTAGGCAACTTTTTTTAAATATATAAATTGGTTTGTTTATTTATTTATTTTATTATTATAGATTTTTTTTTTTTACAAGTTTGAAATCATGAAAACATGCGGGATGTTAGGGAGAAATCCTTTAAATCCTGTCTTAACTGTTTAGCTGATGTCCCTTAAAGGCTGAATTCCTGAATTACTGTATATTAAGATTTCATAAACAGACATTAACTTTCATAAACATGCAGCATGATTGATTATTAACTTTAATACACCATATGTAACAATGGCAAATCAACTCTTGTAATAATTCAAACAATTAAAATAACAAATCCAAATTATTTTGGATTATACACTTGCATTAACCCATATTCAAACTATCAATAAATGAAATTAAATCTACAACGAGCAGCATGTTTGCAATTCTTAAATGACAAAATTTACAGCTGAGGTTGGAAAGCATGTTTGTTCCCGGAAATTTAGGAGAAGAACTGTCTAAAGTATTATTAAAGTCTCAAGGATTGTGCAGACCTGTCAATTTTGTAAAAGAAAAGTTGTCAAAAATTCCTGTTGAGATCACTTAAACGCTTGGTGAAGTAGCATAATAAAAAAAAATCAACAGTAGAAATCAGAGCTATGTTTAATAATGAAAGTAATGATTTGGAGCGATGGAAAGAGGTCATGTGACCTGATGAGTCCAGATTGAGCCTATTCCAGAGTGATGGGCGTGTCAGGGTAAGAAGGGAAGCACATGAAGCATCATGCATCGTGTCCACTGTACAAGCCTCTGGAGGCGGGGTTATGATCTGTGGTAGCTTCAGTCGCTCAGGTCGAGACTCAGCAACATTATGGGGCAATAAAATGAAGTCAGCTGACGACCTGAATGTACTGAATCACCATGTTATCACGTTTATGGAGTTTTACTCTTAGATGGCACGGCCATAGTGCAATAGAGTGTTTCTAGAAGTTTAAGGAATCATTTTCACACATGAACTGGCCACCACATGGTGCACCGTAATCAAAGATAAAGGCATCAAATGAAATATTACAGTGTGCGATTTGGCCAGGCAGTGTCCTGTACATTGACCTCACGTTTAAGCAAGCTTCAGTTACAATACATGCTTTACATAATTACTTCATACCCGATATTGCTGAATTCCTGAATCTAATTGGTCATAAGTTATTAATTTACTGGCAGCTACAAGGCAAATCAGACTAGCATGAAAGGCTCGCAAAGTAATCTAAGCATAATCAGTTAATCATTCATCCATCTTTAGCAACATTTGTTATCCTGGTGGGGGTGCACATCAGGGAGAATTCATACGGGATCAGACCCAGGTCTATTGCAGGTCCATCCACACCTACAGTATACACGCAAAGTTCTGGACTACAATGATGGATGTCCTGTTATAAATGGAGTTCTTCAAACAGGACAAAAGTGACAGTCTTAAACACTAGGCAGCAGCATATGTGGAACTGCTTTTCCGCTTTCATTTCACCGGTATCTTTTCTTCCTCTTATATCTTCACTCTCCTTTCTCACTACAATTGCTCTACCTCGTTATTCCCTTCCCATCTGCCCCGGTGGTCCCACATCTAAAGGGAGCTGGCAATACTTGTTGCTGTGGTTGATGGATGACTGTGTCTCAGTGTCAGAAACAAGTGAGGACAGGTACTCTCTGTGGTCTGCATTCACACATCCAAGCTTCATAATCTAACCCCATACTTGACAGTTTCCCGTTATGAGAAATACTTTATTTTTTTACAGTATGTACATCCAGATTTTTCCCCCCTCGAAATAAATATAACATGAATGAGTCATTCATATGATAAAACAGCATTTGGTCCAGGTTCTAACTTTCTAACTAGTTTCTAACTAAAGAAATCACTAGCGTCATGGGATGCTCGAAGGGGCCTTAGGGCATGAGGCGGGGTACATCCTGGATGGGGTACCAGTGGGTTAGACTCCCAAGTGCGACTTTTACTGGCTGGACATTTTTAAACGAGGAAAGCCATTTTCTTTCTATGTGAAGAACAACACGCCAACACTTCACTTCTTTTATTTTCTTTCTAATGTGTGGATTTAGTTCTTGCTTAAGTGATTAAGTGTTTAGTGAAGAGGTGGGTCTTTAGTCATCTGTGTAAAAAGGAAAAATCCGGTGAATGTGTTGTTCAGACAGCCAGGAGAAGTTTGTTCCACCACTTCAATGCCAAGAAATAATCTTATGCGTGCTTTATTTGCGTCTCCAGGGATAGCAGGTCAAGTTGAGTCAAATGATACTGGTTCTGATATTGATGTAGGTTCATACAGCAACTATGGGCTAACACACCCAGCCCACAAACAGTTATTAGAATTACTGAGTTCCTGTAAATAGCAAACCTGTCCTCTTATTTCATATTTCTAACAAATTGGGTCCAATTAGGGTTTCGCCAGAGGACGTCATCAGGGACCGTTACCTTGATGGCTGGAGTTTTGCCACAGGGCCAAAACTATCACCTCAAGCAAAATGTGAACTGCATGATAGAGCATTATAGAATCTAATGAATGTACAGAATATTAAATGGATTGGCTCTAGGAGGACTTTGTGGTTAAATTGGGGATTGGCATGCAACATCACATGCCACGTTTTAATCGGTTGATTGACCCGGCTACATCCTACTGTATGACTGGACCGTGGAACGTCTTTCTTGCTGGTACCAGTACTGATAATAACATCAGTCATTACCAGAGGTGGAAAGTAACGGATTATATTTACTCGCGTTACTGTAATTGAGTAGCTTTTTTGTGTATTTCTACTTTTTAAAGTAGTTTTAAAAATCTGTAATTTTACTTTTACTTAAGTACATTTTGTTTGAAGTATTGTAATTCGCTACATTTTAAATCATATTCGCTACTGAGTAAAAATAAATGAATGAAAATGATAAAACAATAAAAAATATCATGCTTTGTATAAATGCTCCGTTGCGCTCGCGTGTGTGTATCATGTCCTGGTCGCGCGCCGCTCCAGACTCCACTCCAGGTTTTCTGACATCGGCATTGACCTGACCTTCCACACGGTCGCTTCCGCCCTGAGTGACGTCATCGACTAGCGTGACCGGAGAGAGACGCGGGAAAGATGAAAGAGGTTGTGATTTTGGCGTTTTGACATTTGGTTGTGTATTCTGGTTTGACTTTTTGCCTCCAATTGACTTTGATTATTGCTTTGTCCCTTTGGTTTGGTTGGTCTTTGTATATATTTGTAGATAATTTCACTGTATGTCTGTGCACTCACTAGTAGCAGGGGCGTGGCTGCCATTTATTTTTGGAAGAGGGAATTTATTTGGGAATTTATTTGCTCAGGATGTTATGTGGCAATAAAATGAAGATAGCTGACTACCTTATTGTACGGAATGATGGGGGGGGGGGGTGATAACCTTATATATATATAATTTTATCAAAGCAGTCGCACAGCTTAATCATAGCTAAAACAATCCAATGAAATATTAGACTGTGAGACTTTTTTGAGCCAGGTATTTTATATAGTTTAGCTTAGGTTTATATTTTATATAGTTTATATAGTTTATATAGGTTTAGGGAGTCCGGGAAGGTACCTGTATTTTTGTTTGTGTTTTTTTTTTTTTTTTTGCAGGTAATCTAGCTACTAAATATAAATACCATTTTGTTTATTATTTTGGCCTGGGTCCATCCTGAATCTGATCCTCCTCCTGTTGTGTGTGTGTGTGTGTATATACAAACCTCATTATTTCATCAGTTAATGATTGGATCTAGTTCTTTCTGCCATATGCCACCATTTCCATACAGTTTAAAATAGAACCCTGAACCATTGTTTTGCTGTATGACCCTAGACTGGGACGTAACACCATATTTAAGTGACCACTTTGATTTTCAAGCACAAGAAAGACAACAGCTTTATTACGCAAAGGTGTTCCTTCAGTTAAAAAACAACTAGTTTGAGATTTATATCTGCTCATCTGTTTTGAACTACGCTAGAATGCCTCATCCCACCCCGCTGTTAAAAAAATAAAAATAAAAAAGTAACTCTGTAACTTTTACTCTGAGTAAATTTTTTAATGAGCTACTTTTTACTTTTACTTGAGTAGATTTTTATAATGGTAACTTTACTTGTACTTAAGTAAAATTTCACTGAAGTAACAGTACTTGTACTTGAGTACAAAATTTTATTACTCTTTCCACCTCTGGTCATTACCATACTCAGACCAACTTTCATTCTTCTCCCATGGAGGAAAGATATGAGGTTCACATTGTTGAGCAGAGGCTAGAAGTTGATGATCTCATCAACAGGGCCCTTTACCGTAACTGTGTATGGTTTGCCAATGGTGATCACTGAAGCTTGATAAAATCAGACTAGGGTTAATTTACAGTTTCACGATCAGCCAGAGACTATGCCTAGAACATTGTGTTCAAGGCAGGAATACAGTACAACCTTGAGTCCACAAAATGAGAACCATGGGATCACACCTCTGGGCAGTTTAGAATTAGTCTGTCAACATGTCAAGGGAGATTGGAGAAACTGAAGAACCAGAAGGAATCTCATGCATGCTGTTCTGTGGGAAAACAAAACTAACCCTAACTAACTTAGATATTTAAAGGACAGTGGTAGCTCAGAGAGCTAAGGCACTGAGTTAATGATCAGAAGGTCTGCGATTTGAGCCTCAGCTTCATCAATTGCCATTGTTGGGCTAACCCTTCATTTTTATATTTTGCTCTTTTTCTATTTTTATGCACCTTAAGGAGGGACGCCTAATTTCATTGTATAAAATGACAATGAATAATCTATCTATCCATAACCTTACCCTAACCCCTAACCCCAACCCTAACCCCAACCCTAACACACAGACAATACCCTGAGCTCACAATCGAACTCTGGAAGCGCGAGGTGGCGACCCTACCCACGTGACCACCATGCCGCCCTGAGTCAAGTTCTTAGACCTGAAATATGTGTCACTGTTATAAATGAAGTATTCAATCCTCCTTTGATGAATAATGCAACACAATTTTGATCTACTATGATGAAACTCATTCTTGGTTGTGGCCCCAGACTTAGACCCTGAACATTTTCTATTCCGCAGAGGCATCTGTTGCAGGAATACATTTCACACTGCCATTACAGTGGGACACACGGCCCCAGGGGAGAGGAGGAGACCAAGGAAAAGTGACAGCCTCACACATGCTGTGTGGGTGTTTGGTTGTATTCGTTTGTGTGTGTGTGTGTGTGTGTGTGTGTGTATTTGTGAGCACAGACTCGCTTTTGATGGATGGATAAGATTTAACAACAGTGGTTCAGATCTGTCTTTGCTCCCACACATGCATACATAAATGTGTACAAAAGCACAGCAATGAAACTGGCTCACATGCACTCACACACTTACTCACACACACTTACTCACACACCTCCGTGCTCTTTTCAGCTTGTGCACAGGTGCATGCAGTGAGAGTTTATTTAGTTCAGAGATAAATGAGCGTAATCAGAGACACATATTTATTATCAGTCACAAACATGCTGCATGTAGGTAACCTTTACATGAACAAAATCCCTGTGTCTCTGGTCAGCCCGGGTTCTGGCACAACACAGAACCGTTATTTGCAGACAAACCCGTCTGCATGAGTCAGTGCGTTACAGCTCGTTCAATAGTAGGCTGGGATATTCAAAAACTTGCTCTAAAATGTTCCTTTTATTAAAATTGTCATGTGTGATTGGTCTCCAATCGATTATCTGTCTGCCAAATCTAAGGGAGGAAGAACCAGATCTAGTCATGATGATGACGATGACAGGCACCGATCATCAAGAGGCGGACTTTCGTTAGCACGTTGCCATGGGAGACAGGCGGCGGGCAAGAGAACGCATAAGGAAACGTGAAAGACATGAAAGTAATGTTTACTAATAAAAAACAGAGAGTGCCGAGATCGATATAGAACTGTATTTCATTTATCTTGCTGCTAGTTTCAGCGCAATCCTACACATTTATCGCTCCGCTATATGCAACAGTCCGAAATAACATTTTGATGTTTCAGTATAACGCAATTTTGCATTCCGTTCATTTGCTTGCAATACCTTGTGATTATAAATGTGTCTCTCTCTATGCTGTTTGTGATCTTACAGGAGGAATGACACTAATTAGAACGGTTTATTTGTGGCTAATTGCACGTAGGCCCTTTATCAGTGACATGGTAGGAGTGTGAACACACTCACTTAAATGATTGAATATATTTAGCTGCTACATAGAGAGAGATAGAGATTATAAATAGCTTAATTAGGGCATGCCTGTCTAAACAGTGCCTCTCTCTTTTTGTTCCAGACACCGTATGTAATGATTTTTTATTTTAGTAGTAAGTAATATCGTTTCAGTGTATCTGGCTAGAAGACGAACAAAACTTCACTAAACTCATAGGATAAAACTTAAAGAAGAAATTCTCCTTTGAGGGAAATTATGGAGGATATAACACAGACCAAAAAGGGACCACATGGAACTCATGTAAAAAGACGTTGAAGTTAACGCTCTCGAAACACTTAACATAAAGCTAAAAGTAAACACTGCTCTTCTGTCCAATTTGGTTTCTTGTTGTCTCTCTTGGATTGTTGATTACATACATACAGTACAAATAGACTGTCCTGCAATCGTGTAAATTGGTAAAAGGTGAGCTATTTTGCTCCCATCAATCTTTTACTATAATAATAAATAAATATTAAACTCAGTATTATAAATAAATGTAAGATAAACAACTGCGTGGAAATTAGTTGCTTAAAAATTAGTTGCTTCAAAATTAGACCCATTTTCAACATTTGGCTGTTTAATTATCTTTAAGATATTTAGCCACACCTCCTCACTAAGACAAATGTTTTTGCACTTTCCCTTACTCAGAGCTGCTCTCAGAAGATTCCAAAATCACTTTTAGATTAGGACTCCCAGCAAGGACTTTTTAAGCTAAGATTGTTACGTGCGGCGGTATGGAGAGCCGCACCACGAGATGTTTTAATGATTATAAGAGCTCTGACACAGGGCTTTAGAGGGGGTCAGCGAAATAGGAGTTTGTAACGGTGCTTATGATACGCACAGGAAGACCGTTTCCGTTTGGAGATGGTGTGGATTAGAAACTGAAGGAAACAAAAGAAAACTTATAACACAAAATAACCAGCCCTTACCGAGGATTTGTAGAGAGAGTTATGTTTTTTGCTGTGCACTACTATAACTAAGAGCGCATGCTGAACTGAGGCGTCTCGCTCTCTCTCTCTCACTGTCGTTTTAGGGAGACATCGGCTGGGTCTTTGCCTCTCTCCATCTCTTAAGCGCGGTCCTCTGTCCGTCTGTCTTCTTTATTTCTTTCTGACTTTGGTCCTGATATCTTACTGTCCATCCATCCATTTTCTTCCGCTTATCCGAGGTCGGGTCGCGGGGGCAGAAGCTTCAGCAGGGATGCCCAGACTTCCCTCTCCCTGGCCACTTCCAGCTCTTCCGAGGGGATTCCAAGGCATTTCCAGGCCAGCCGAGAAACATAGTCCCTCTAGCGTGTCCTGGGTCTTCCCCAGGGTCTCTTTCTGGTGGGGCGTGTCCGGAACACCTCACAAGGGAGGCGTCCAGGGGGCATCCTAAATAGATGCCCAAGCCACCTCATCTGGCTCCTCTCGATGCGGAGGAGCAGCGGCTCTACTCTGAGCCCCTCCCAGATGACTGAGCTTCTCACCCTATCTCTAAGGGAGAGCCGAGACACCCTGCGGAGGAAAGTAATTTCGGCCACTTGTATTCACGATCTTGTTCTTTCGGTCACTACCCACAGCTCATCACCATAGGTGAGGGTAGGAACGTAGATCGACCGGTAAATTTTTCAATTCAATTCAATTCAGTTTTATTTGTATAGCGCTTTTAACAATTGACATTGTCTCAAAACAGCTTTACACAATCAAAAGAATTATTTAAGTTTGTATGGAATGTGAATGTGTATGAATCAAAAATGTTCAGATAGTCCCTGGTGAGCAAGCCCGAGGGCGACAGTGGCAAGGAAAAACTCCCTGAGATGGTAATAGGAAGAAACCTTGAGAGGAACCAGACTCAACAGGGAACCCATCCTCACCTGGGTGAAACAGATAGCAGGAAATGATCTGCATTTATACAGTGTTAAGTGTTAGGTTCAGCTATAATAGTTGATGTTAATTGATGTTAAAATGGAGTCCAGTAGTTATTGGAGACTCAGATAGACTTGTAGAAAGTTCCAGCCCTGAACTATCGAATTGTCAAGTCCTCAGAGAAACAGCTGACAACACCAGTCGAGGCCAGAACCATCTTCTAAGTAGAGAGAATCATCCCCAGACACCAGACGCATCCCAAAGAGACACACAGGGCATCCATACGACGAGACCTCCAACCAGAAACGGGGCACCAGGATGGATCAGACAGGTCCGGAGGGCAGAGGGAATCTGGATCACTGGCAGCTCAGGAATGACATGTGTAGCTCGACAGAGAGAGAGAGAGAAAGAGTGAAAGGGGGAGACAGGGGGAGAGAGGAAAGAGAAAGAGGGGGAGAAAGAGAAGAGGAGGAGACATTGCAATTAGGTATGGTCACAGTCACAATGTATAATATGAATGTATATTTACTGTAGAGTGCAAGCAGGGACTCCGGCAGGACTAACTATGACAGCATAACTAAAAGGGAGAGCCAGAAGGAAACACAAACATGAGGGGGAACTGAGATGTAAAGCAAACAATCACCTCACCGTCAACAAACCTGAGTGATCAAATGAGAGTGAGGAAGACATCATCTAAACATACCAGTTCACCATAATACTCTACGTCCATGAGTCCTCCAGATCTGCTCCTTTACCTTATGGCAAATCTATTTATAAAAATGCTTGGCTAAATAAATAGGTTTTTAGCCTAGACTTAAACACTGAGACTGTGTCTGAGTCCCGAACACTATTTGGGAGACTATTCCATAATTTTGGGGCTTTGTGAGAAAAAGCTCTGCCCCCAGCTGTAGTTTTCATAATACGCGGTACTGACAAGCAGCCTGCATCCTTTGACCGAAGTAGGCGTGGCGGATCGTAAGACACTAGCAGTTCGCTCAGATACTGCGGCGCGAGACCATTTAATGCTTTATATGTCAAGAGTAGTATTTTAAAATCAATGCGAAATTTCACACGGAGCCAATGCAGTGAAGATAGGATAGGGGTGATGTGCTCATATCTTCTGGTTCTAGTGAGGACTCTCGCTGCTGCATTCTGGACTAGCTGAAGCTTGTTTATACAGTAACAGAACAACCAGACAGTAAGGCATTACAATAGTCCAACCTAGAAGTGATAAAAGCATGAACTAGTTTTTCTGCATCGATTACCGACAATATATTTCTTATCTTGGCAATATTTCTGAGGTGAAAGAATGCTATCCTGGTGATATTATCTACATGAGCTTCAAATGAAAGGCTGGAATCTATAATCACGCCGAGGTCTTTTACTGTTGCACTTGATGGAACAGAAAGGCCATCTAAAGTTACGGTGTGATCTAAGATTTTACTTCTAGCTGTATGCGGTCCTATGACTAGAACTTCTGTCTTATCCGGATTAAGCAGAAGGAAGTTAATTAGCATCCAATTTCTTATGTCCTGCACACAGTGCTCAACTTTAGTAAGCTGGTTTTTCTCATCAGGTTTTGTTGAGACGTATAGCTGTGTGTCGTCAGCATAACAATGAAAACTAATACCATGGTTACGGATTATGTTGCCCAGAGGAAGCATGTAAAGGGAGAAAAGCAGTGGGCCTAAAACTGAACCCTGCGGAACGCCAAACTCCACTAGAGAACATGCAGAATAATCACCATTTAAGTCTACATACTGATAACGATCGGTCAAATAGGATCTGAGCCAGGAGACGCCTGTACCCTTAATTCCTACTACATTTTCTAATCTGTGAAGAAGAATAGCATGATCAATGGTGTCAAAAGCTGCACTGAGGTTGAGTAATACAAGCATGGTTACACAACCCTGATCAGAGTGCAGAGTGCTTTAACTAGTGCTGTTTCTGTGCTGTGATGAGGCCTAAATCCTGACTGATACAGTTCATGTATGCCATTTCTATGTAGATATGAGCATAGCTGCTCCGCTACTATCTTTTCCAGAATCTTAGAGATAAAGGGGAGGTTTGATATTGGCCTGTAATTGGACAGCTGACAGGGGTCGAGGTCAGGTTTCTTAATTATTGGTTTAATAACTGCTAATTTAAAATATTTTGGAACATAACCAATGCTGAGTGAGGAATTAATTATTCTCAACAGCGGTTCTGTTATTACTAGTACTATCTGTTTAAGAAAATGTGTCGGTATAGGATCTAATATACAGGTTGATGAATTTGCAGAAGAGATGAGTGAAATTAGTTCATTCTCTTCAAGAGGAGTAAAGTATTCTAGGTTTGAATCTGACATGGCTAGGTTAACATCTGTATCAATTACATTGTTCGGTTTCAAAGCCTCAATTTTATGCCTGATATTTACAATTTTATTATTAAAAAAGTTCATGAAGTCCTCACTATTGCATGATGTTGTTGTGGAGATTTCTGTAGTGGTCTTATTTCTGGTTAATTTGGCTACGGTATTAAATAAAAATCTAGGATTATTTTTATTTTCTTCTATAAGAGTGGAGAGATACGTTGATCTAGCTACACTAAGAGCTTTCCTATAGTTCAGGATGCTCTCTTTACATGCTATTTGAAATACTAACAATTTAGTTTGATGCCATTTACGCTCTAATTTCCGAGCAGTCTGTTTTAAAGTGCGCGTGTGATCGTTATACCAGGGAGCGAGTTTCTTATCTCTAATTATTTTTCTTTTTCTTTTAGCTGGAGCTACATTAAGGTACAATGAAATGACGACTCTAAATATTCAGTCGCCTGATCGAGTTCTGTGGGGTCAGACGGTGACCTAACCGAAGTTGGAAACTCTGGGAGATTACTGATAAAACTCTTTGCCTTTTGGCTCAGCTCCTTCTTCACCACGATGGACCGATACAGAGCCCACATCACTGCAGATGCTGCCCCGATCCGCCTGTCGATCTCCCGTTCCATTTTACCCTCACTCGTGAACAAGACCCCGAGATACTTAAACTCCTCCACTTGGGGCAGGATCCCACTCCCAACCCTGAGAGGGCACTCCACCCTTTTCCGGCTGAGGACCATGGCCTCAGATTTGGAGGTGCTGATTCTCATCCCAGTTGCTTCACACTCGGCTGCCAACCGATCCAGTGAGAGCTGTAGGTCGCAGGATGATGAGGGCAACAGAACAACGTCATCTGCAAAAAGCAGTGACCCAATCCTGAGCCCACCATGCTGTACCCCCTCAACGCCCTGGCAGCGCCTATAAATCCTGTCCATAAAAATTATGAACAGGATCGGTGACAAAGGGCAGCCCTGTCCTACTCTCACCGGAATCAGGTCCTACTTACTACCGGTAATGCGGACCAAGCTCTGACACCGGTTGTACAGGGACCGGACAGCCCTTAACAGGGAAACCGATATCCCATAATCCCGGAGTACCCCCCACAGGACTCCCCGAGGGACACGGTTGAATGCCTTCTCCAAGTCCGCAAAGCACATGTAGACTGGTTGGGCAAACTCCCATGCCCCCTCCAGGACCCTGCTAAGGGTGTAGAGCTGGTTCACTGTTCCGCGACCCGGACGAAAACCACACTGCTTCTCCTGAATCCGAGGTTCGACTATCCGACGGACCCTCCTTTCCAGGACCCCTGAATAGACTTTCCCGGGGAGGCTGAGGAGTGTGATCCCTCTGTACTTGGAACACACTCTCTGGTCCCCCTTCTTGAAGAAGGGGACCACCACCCCGGTTTGCCAGTCCAGAGGCACTGTCCCCGATGTCCATGCAATGTTGCAGAGACGTGTAAACCATGACAGCCCTACAACATCCAGAGCCTTGAGGAACCCCGGGCAGATCTCATCCACCCCCGGGGCCCCGCCACCACGGAGCTTTTTGATCACCTCGGCGACCTCGGCCCCAGAGATGGAAGAGTCCACCTCTATGTCCCCAGACTCTGCTTCCTCATCAGAAGGCATGTTGGTGGAATTAAGGAGGTCTTTGAAGTACTCCCCTCACCGACCCACAACGTCCCGAGTCGAGGTCAGCAGTGCACCATCCCCACTATACACTGTGTTGACCGTGTGTCCAAGACATGTGGCCGCAAGTCCGACGACACGACCACAATGTCAATCATCGAACTGCGGCCTAGTGTGTCCTGGTGCCAGGTGCACATATGGACACCCTTATGCCTGAACATGGTGTTCGTTATGGACAATCCGTGACGAGCACAGAAGTCCAATAACAAAACACCGCTCTGGTTCAGATCGGGGGGGGGGCGTTCATCCCAATTACGGCCCTTCCAGGTTTACTGTCATTGCCCACGTGTCCCCCAACAGAACGATGGAGTCCCCAGGAGGGATGTTCTCTAGCGCCCCTCCAGAGACCCCAAAAAGGGCGGGTACTCCAAACTGCTATTCGGCGCATAAGCACAAACAACAGTAAGGATCCGTCCCCCCACCCGAAGGCGGAGGGAGGCCACCCTCTCGTCCACTGCGGTGAACCCCAATGTACAGGCCCCGAGCCTGGGGGGCAATAAGTATGCTCACACCTGCTCGTCGCCTCTCACCGGTGGCAACTCCAGAGTAGAAGAGAGACCAGCCCCTCTCAAGGAGACTGGTTCTAGAGTCCAAGCTGTGCGTCCAGGTGAGTCCAACTATATCTAGCCGGAACTTCTCAACCTCACGCACTAGCTCAGGCTCCTTCCCCGCCAGAGAGGTGACATTCCACGTCCCTAGAGCCAGCTTCTGCAGCCGAGGATCAGACTGCCAAGGCCCCTGTCTTCGGCCACCGCCCAGCTCACACTGCACCCGACCTCTTTGGCCCCTCCTACAGGTGGTGAGCCCATGGGAAGGATATTTTACTAATGCTACTTAAATGATAACGTGAAGTGGCCGAGGTATCAGGACCCTTATATAAACACGCCGCCAGATGTGGTTTCGTTCAGGCTGCCTGGCAACCGCGTGTCTATAAATGGCAGAGCCTTTGCCTGTTTAGAACTCTGCATGGTAGCAGTCTGCGGGTCAGCCCGTTCCAAGCAGTGCAAAGCATTTTTGCACGGCTCTGCCCCTCGCGCGACCCGCCTTGTTACAAAGATAGGAGCTCGCTGAGAGAATTCGAAGAAGCTGGCCCTGTAGATTAAGCTAATTGGTGAGTGTGTGAGGCACCCCGTCCTGCCCCGTCTCATGCACTCCAGAAATAGGCTTCAGGGTCCCCACGACCCCTTACACAGGATAAGAAAAGGACGATGATGTTATGTAGGCACTATATCAGTGACATGGTAGGAGTGTGAACACACTTATTTAAACATTGTTGTTGTTGGTCTGTTGGCTGTTCCCAAAAAAAATCGCATTGTAGGGTCACCACAGCAGAGCATCTGATCCACACAGCAACTTGGTACAGGTTTTATGCCCTTCCTGGTGCAACCCTCCGATTTTATTGGTGCTTGGGACTGGCACTGTAGTCAATACACATTGGCTGGGAATCAAACTCAGACCTTTCACATGGCAGGCGAGAAACCTACCACTGAGCCACCCTGACTAATACCCTGAACATACTGACTTAAATGATTGAATATATTTATCTGTTACATAAAGAGAGAAAGATTATACAGTAAATAGCTTAATTAGGGCATGCTTGTCTAAACAGTGCCTCTTTCTTTTTGTTCCAGTGCACCGTATGTAATGATTTTTTTGCAGAAGTCAAACAAAACTTTTTTTCTCCTTTGATGAGAACATGCAAACTTCACAGACCCCAAGGCGGGAATCGAACCTGGAACTGCTAGGCAACAGTGCAAGCGACTAAGCCACCGTGCCTCCCGCAGGATGTTCATTAGATGTCAATTAGGAATTTCATGTGTTAAAGTCAAGGATAAAGCTGATTAGAGAACTTCTCAGAACATTTAAAGGGTTTCTGAGACATGTGTCACCGTGGGTTAAAATAAAATGGTGTAAAAGCACTCATTAAGTGATTTTCATGCCTCTGATTTTGTTTATAAGAACTATTTTTTTTAAACCGTACTGCTCACACATTCAGTTAATTTGTCATTGCTTGATAGGAAAATAATTTTCTTTTTCTTTTCTTTTAACAAATCATGCAGTGTGAACTGCAGTCTGTACTTGCCTTTGCACTGGACGACTTCCAGAACACGTTTCACGACATTGTCCTGTATCTTAGACTTTGTGTTTTGATGAGAGATTTAACACGTTCACTCAACCAACTGTCAGAGGAAAGAGTTTGAGCCTGTGCACTCCATATTGACTGATTCTTGTCGTTTGGGGCTATAAAACCTTAATTATTGTTTGTAGCCATGCAATAGACATGAGAATTACTTTGTATTTCAAATCGATAAAACACTAAGACTGATTTTACCTGCTTCTCTGTCAAAGGTTTATGGGTATTCGTAGCTCTTTATAGTTGGGTTTATGACAAATTGTTGCTGATTCGCACTATCAAACTGGATATAAATGAATGTTTTTATAAAATGTTCATAACATTGAATGTAAAAGAGGTAATAAGGTGAAACTTTATGTTTAACGCTGGCCTGAAAGTGTGAACTTTTATTCAGGTGCGCAAAAGAACCGCCTTTATTACACACCTGTAATGTGTACTGTAGGTGCAACACATATACATACAACTACTGTACCTCAGTGAGCAACAGAGATTGATTAAAGTTTTTTGCTCGCTTGCCTTCACATGCATATTAACTTGAGTAGCATCCAATTCTTAATCCATAGGGTTTAATATGATGTTGGCCGCTGCAACTATAACAGCTTCAACTTTTCTGAGAAGGCTTTCAACAAAGTTTAGGAGTGTGTTTATGGGAATTTTTGATGGCCTAGCTCAGGGCTCAGGACTCTATGCAGGCCAGTCTAATTCTTCCACATCTTTATGGACCTTGCTTTGTGCACCGGTGCAGTTATGTTGGAACAGGTAGGTGTCGTCCCCAAACTGTTCCCACAAAGAGCATGAAATTGTCCAAAATGTCTTCATATGCAGAAGCATTAAGAGTCCCTTTCACTCGACGTAAGGGGCCGAGCCCAACTCCTGAAAAATAATCCCACACCAGGTCCAACCAGTCCAAACCAGTCCTAACCTCAACATGGAAAATAGAACACCTTTGGGATGAATTAGAGCGGAGACTGCGAGCCAGATCTGCAGTGTCTGACCTCACAAATGCGCTTCTGGAAGAACGGTCAAAAGTTCTCCCATAAACACTCTCCTAAACCTTGTGAAACGCCTTCTCAGAAGAGTTAAAGCTGTTAAAGCTGCAAAGGGGGCGGGGCCAACATCATCAAAATAAAAAATATTAGATTAGAAAATCACATAGATTAGAACAAATTAGATTAGCCATTCAATTAGACCAAAAGGAAAGACACCTTACAAAAGCTGTAAGAGTTAGTGTGTGTCTATGGAGCTATTGCACTGCAGTGGCTGAGCTGCATTATGGGATAAATTAGTTTATGCTCTGCTTAAGTGCTCTAACATTTAAATCTGCGATTTGTTGCTTTTCAGCTTTCTGTAACCATTTTTTGTTACTGTACTGAGTTTCGTACAGTAGGTGTTCCTTGAAAGCACTAGTAAAGATACAGTAGGTATAGTTGGCATTTATCAAAAGCAGTAAAGGAAGCCTCACTGAAACTTCAGGAAATCTGTCAAGGATATTTTATTTATTTTTGGTTACAGTACAAACACTTACAGTACAAACATTCTCTCTCTCTTATCCTTTATTGTACTTACAGTATTCTGTACAGGGTCACAGGAAGCCTGGAGCCTATCCCAGGAGCCAATCCATTGCAGGACACACTACAAGGAATTTGAAAATGCCAACTAGCCTAATCTGCATGTCTTTGGACCACTACGCCACCTACTGTACGTACAAACAGCTTTACTAAAATATTGACGGATAAAGCTTACCAGAAAAGTACATATGCAACATGTTTCACAAAAAAATAGACTGATCAGCAGTTTCTACAATATTTTTTTTTTAATAAACGGATGATTCGGAATATACTCAAGACATCTGATGACCTCAGTCCGGAATTCAGGAGGGATCCATATCCAGAGTTACCAAGGTTGAGCAAAAGATCATGTCTAGAGTAAAAACTCTATGTAATTCCTAATTACTCACTTAGTCAACATTGGACCAGTTGAAATCCCTTCCAAACCGCATGCGTCTCCGCAGGCTCTCACGTCGCTTCTCTAATGGGAGATTTAAAGCATGCGTGGACATAAATATTCATTAATAATCTGTTCCTTCATGGCTGATTCCTGTGTTATTAGTCCAATCCGTGGAGATTCGGTTAGAGGAAGATGAGACAAAGGTCACCCCTAATCACTCACACCCGGAGAAACAGTTATCTTGTTCTGTTGACAGAGTTTGGGTTCTCTCTCTCTCTCTCTCTCTCTCTCTCTCTCTCTCTCTCTCTTTTTAACAAGCAAACGATTCAGACACTAAAATAGAATGTGATAGAGGACGGTTGAGTTTAGGTGATGAGACTTATGGCTTTACATTCTAATAGAAAAGGGGAACATATACACTAGGAAACAAACTGCAGCTTATTTGCAGGAGGAAAATGCCCCTCTCGATATAGTCGAAACAAAACGATCTAGTGGGTTAAACTTCTTTAAAGAAGCACCCAGAAGGTGTTGAGGCTCCACAGTTTTCATGGTGGTCTAAGGACAAGGATCAGTTTCGGGTTTCCTGCCAAATGTAGGATTTTGTGCCAAAGTGAAAATGCTCAGTCTTTTTTAAAATAGATCCCCTTTTGTTCTCTCGTGTTTGCTGAATCTCCAATGTATCTCTGTGTGAGAAAGTCCAAATGGGATATCATCTGGCTTGCTAATCTTAAAAAAAAAAAAAAAAAAGCAGCTAAATAGACATGTTCTTGACAAGGTGAGAGATCAACTGAAAATCTTAAAAGTGTGACAGAAATGACATAAACATACTGCACGCAGCTGTAACTTGCATGAGTCATCAGTGATCACTCATAAGGCATTCTGTTTCTGGACCACTAAAGGAGGCACCGGGTGGAAAAGATGGTCAGGTGAAGAAGTGGAACAGATGGTGTATCAGTGGCAGCACATGCAACCAGAAGAATGGTGCTGGCACACTTGCACTGAATAGAGCAGACATTATAGAGAGAAGAACTGCAGTTTGTGACGTGCAATTGAAATAAACAATGCAAATTATCGATAACTGATTAACCGTGTACATTACAACGTGTGTACAAAGGTATGAGTACTTATACAAGGCAAGGCGCCTTGAAGTGTACTGTATGAAAGTGTGTGTTTGTGTGTGTGCATGTTGCCCAGCAATGGACTGTCATCCCATACAGAGTGTATCTCAATACAGACTCCAGAGCCACCATGAACAGCGTAAATCAGCAGTTCTGCAGGTTTGTTTTGTCAAAAGTATCTTAAAATATGTGTACGCATATCCAACACCATATCATCGATATGTTTGTATAGTAAGTGTAGCAGATAAAGTGCTACAGGACATATGGACAGTATACATTATTACTGTATCTGCACTTCTGGTAGATGCTAAACTGCATTTCGTTGCTGAGTGTGTGCATTATGCAATAACAATAAAGTTGTACCTACTTACAGCAGTAACTATAAAACATACCAAATAACAGTAATCAACATGAACTGCTGCAGTAAATCTAAAATACTGTCCATGTAGGCGGGGTTTAGTGTCAACTATTATCGTGCTCAGACGTGGATCTTTGTAAGGTGATTGATTTGAGGATGGGGTTACATGTGCATTTGTGTACCTGTAATTTCCCGCATCATTTAATTTGTTCATTCGGGCTCACCTACAATACTGTGCAAATGTCTAGAGCCACCAGATTTATTATTATAAATGAAATGATGTAGATTTACATGAGAACAGATGTTTTCCTGCGACAGGCTCCAAAGCGCCTAAAGATACCATTTAAAATCTGGTATTGTTTATGTAACAACTTCGGCAGCGACCTCATTTCCCCTCTCGTCTGGTCCAATTCTCGTTCTTTCATCTGCATCAGCAGTATACTAATCACCGACCTGATCATCTGTCAGCGTCTGCAGCTGTTTCTCACTGGTTCATGCATTAAGTTAGATGTTTTTTCTGCTACAATGATTCTTAGGTCACTGTGTGGCTTAACAAACAAAACAAAACAAAAAAACATTCCATTAAAAACTGCTCAGGTACATGGACTAGACTGAAGAGACAAAAGTGTGTCTAGAGAACTAACTATTCTGCAAGACTAAATGAAAAAAAAAAAATACAAGAAAGTCTGACTCTTTGGAAGCAAAATATGAAGAAATGCAGGAATGTCGTCTAGACTTTTGCACAATCGTTTATATATATATATATATATATATATATATATATATATATATATATATATATATATATAAAATTATTTAATTAAATCTGAACATGAATACAAATCATAGCTCTAAATAGAGTTCACATACAGTAACTACCTGCCTATAATCTTGGGAATACTGTTGAATATTTGGACCTTAAAACATTGACATCTATGACTCGGCCAACTGCAGACAAAAACACATCCGTCTCTGAGACAATGAGTCTCCTGGGATTTTATCAATCATTACTGTACATCATCTATGGATTCATATTCCTGCCTCAGGCTTTCCTTTCATTTGTTCATGTTCGTCACACTTGGATAAATCATGTTGTACTTACTTTAAATTGGACGTATGTATCGGACGTAGAGTATTATTAATATTAAATAGTATTAGGTAATGTAAATAGGATTCGCAGGAGGCTTGCTTTCATGCAGCTGAAGCTGATTCATCACTGCTCGATTAAAGCCATACGACAGTTTTATGAATCACAAACACAGATTTGCTTGTATGTCATTCCAGACTCTTAAAACTGCAGATGAGTAACAGGAAGTGAATTTGCTCAGAACTGGGGTAATCAGTTACAAAAATAGAACTGTAAGCCTATAGTCCGGTTTCTTTCAAGCTTGCTTTCTTACAGTATATAGGCTTTTCTTATGTAAGAGAGTTTTGTTTGCTCGTCACTAATAATGATACAGTAACAATAACAATAATAATAATAATAATAATAATAATAATGCATTTTATTTATATGGGCGCCTTTCTGGTCACCCAAGGTCGCCTTCCAGTTCAAACAAGAATAAATTAAACAGTAAAACAAGATAACATTGATAACAGAAATAATGTAACATTACTGTAAGGGAGGTCTAAATGGAGATTTAAGACATTTATGATTCGAGATTTGAATGCAGCCTTACGTCATGTAGAATACGCGTTTCTGAATAAATGGGTCTTATGTTGAGTTTTGAATGGTTGTAGAATCTGTGTTATACAGTAGTAGTAGTAGTACAGCAGCATGACTAAAGGCTCTCGAGCCCGTTGTGGTCAGGTAGGTGGAGAGTGCAGGGGTGTAGAATTGAACACTATAACTTCATCATAAATCTGTATACATGGCTATCGAATCCTGATTTGGTACTATTAAAATTGTCATACAAAAGAACCCTAAATTGAGTTGATGTGAAAATGTCCTGAAAGATACTTTAAAGTTATACGCTATAATATTATTATCAGCCATAACATTATGTCGCCCTCCATAATGTTAAGAAGGTCCCTAATTCTTCCACCAGTGAGAGCTCTTACCTTGTTGCCTAGTATACTGTATCCCACCCGGCTAGACGTCTGAATCTGAGCAACACCAAATAATACTTGTGTAATGGATTATTTATTTAAGTACCAGGACCTGCTCCAACAATGCAGTAAGAATGTGGGGTAGGTTTGGATTTTTCCAGTTGTTGTTGGGTGTAGGGTTGTCCCAGGACAGTCTGTGTGGAAGATGTTCGCAGCTCTGGGGAGAACAGGACAAGAGGGTTGTGTGAGGCAGTGGAAAGATTCTCTTGTTGCATGTGGCACAGGTGGGAGGTGGTAAACTGGAATCCAGGAGAATATGGGCAGTGATTGGTCCTCAGTGCCGACTCGCCAACCGGGGGATGTTTAGGTTCAAAGGAATGTTGGATGCCATCTGCTGAACTTTTCCCCAAGTAGCTTCAGCCATGAGAAGTTGACTAAGGCTGTATTCACAGTACAAGCCACTTCTGATTTTATTTCGTTGGTCAGATTAGATTTGCTTGTCATGATGGGTCACATGTTTACAGTAATTTCAAGTGACTTTTATCTGACTTTTATGTAGGTCACATGACTCTTAAGTCACATGACTAAGTATGATGTATGATACTTTGTATGATGATGATTGAGAGACCTTATCGCCTGCGGGAAGAAGCTCCTCCTCAGTCTCTCTGTGTTGGCCTTCAGGGAGCGGAATCTCTTCCCAGACCGCAAAAGAGAGAACAGTCCATTACTGGGGTGTCTGAGGTCCTTCACGATCTTAAACATGTAATTCAATCATAGTATAAATCCAGCTGTTCTGTGAAGACATCAAAGGTTTGTTAGAGAACATTAGTGCAACATCATGCATCATGAAGGGTATGAATACTTTTGCTAGACACCTTACTGTATATATCGGTCTGGGACCACATACTGTACAGAAGGGACCCTGAAAAACATTAGATTTGTGTGTTCAGACAGCCCTAAAAACAGATCTGAAGGCGTCAGCATTGAGATGTTTCTGTACAGTATGTATTGCAGTTATGTATATGTAGCATATTGCAAAATATTGTTTTAGTAAGTAACCGCTCTTAAAATAGCACAATTCATACTGTTACTCATGCAGACATGTTTTTTTTTTTGTCATGAAATCATAACGAGTGTGTAGTCTGTACGATATGAACGATCATTTGCTGAAATGTCCATGTGAAGCAATGGCTGTGGCAGAAATTAGAGGATAAATGACCTTTCTGGCTGCGTGTCTTTTTTATATTTAAACCACAGGGGAAATATATAATGAATATTACAGACATACGGAAACAGTTTGTTTGAGAGCCATGCTCCTAGATAGCTTGAGCATAATGACACCATTACTGATAATGAAGTTGTTGGCCTCATCTGAAATGTTGTTTTACTAATAGTGATTGTGTGTGTGTGTGTGTGTGTGTGTGCGCGCATGAGGCTGGTAGCCGGCATATTGGCATGAGATGTCATGTACAGTACAGTATGTGTGCTCAGTCATGTCCAGATTACGGCACCGTGACCTTCACAGCACATCAGTTACGCTGCCGTGTACAGGAACAAACAGAAGAAGTGAAAAGAGAGGAATTGAAGAGGCAGTGATGATGAGAAAGAGCCTGAACAGAGGAAGCTGTTTTTTGCAGCTGTGTGTGTGTGTGTGTGTGTGTGTGTGTGTTGTAGCAGGAAATCTAGACGATGAAAGAAATGACAGAAAAACTTTATGGAAATTGAGGAATGCATGATGAGAAAGTCAGTCGTGTGTGTGTATGAGTGTGTGTGTGTGTGTGTGTGTATGAGTGTGTGTATGAGTGTGAGAGAGAGAGAGAGACAGAAAGTGAAACAGAGAGCGAAAGAGGAGAGCCAGTGAAACTGAAAAGAGGTTTTTATCTCTGACACTTTTAAATGAAAGAGTCCACAGACAGCTTGTTAGCTCCGTTGTCTTCAGTTTTCTTTTTCTGGAACGATTACAGAAGACAGGCGTTCTCCCCGAAAGGAACTTGAATCTAGCAGCGGCTCTTCCAGTAGATTTCTTCATGAAACTCCTGATTCCCTCTGTGTGATTATTTCTCTTTATTTAATTTACACTTTTTTACGTATCTGCACAAAAGCTGCAGAACTGGTGAGTACAGCGTTGCCTCGAGATACGAAGTTAATTCTTAGTTTAGTTAGACTAGCTCTCAGCGTGACATTCCGTATTGTGAAACGCATTGTCCCATAGGAAATAATGTAAAAGCAGATAATCCGTTCCAGCCACTTGAAAATATTACCAATATTACCGATTTATAAAATTTTTGCATATAAAACAATCAAAACATTGAGCAAAGATGTGGAAATTAAATAAAATATGAAAGACAGACATTAAATCTCTTAACCGCAATTTTTTAATCCTCTCGGCACTGGCTGCTTTAAAAATCAAACTGAAAGCGCTCCCTTTTCTTCTTGCTACCGTCGTCACTAACATTCTTGGGTCGCCGTGGTGACAGGGATGTCTCCACTAAATCTTATACAAAATGCAAAAAAACAACAACCCTAGAACTAATTGTAAACTTGTTTCACTCGGCCTTCCACTGACACCAGCACGTTTTGAACGGCTCGGTCGCTCGTATACTGAATGAGGAACGTATACTGATGCTTTGCATGAAGAGGAAAACTTCTTGCTAAATTTCAGCTCTTAAGGCCAATATTCCTTAGGCAGGGTGTTCATATAACGAGGAACCACTGTATGTGAACAAAACCGCTCACGACGTTGCCGGTCGACTACACAAACACATGGTTTAATTAACAGCTGGTATATTTCCACCCTAACTGGTCTTGCGTAGCTCAAAGCATTTGCATTCGCGTACTCGCATGGAACCGTTTTTCAGGCCTTAATTTTAAATCCACTTGCCTCCTGTTGTGTGCTTGTATAATAAATAGTATATCTCTCTTTTAAATTTTTAGGGGTCACAACTAAACTGAAGTTTAGGAGAGAAGTTCTTAGGAGGAAAAAAGATGCACAAGGTACAGTAATTAAAAATTTCTTTAGAGGCATGCTGAAATCCATTATAATGAAGTGGGAAAAAATATGACACAACCAAACTCAGATTAAACAAAGTGTTCGGGTAAGAAGAAACCGCTGCTCAAGATACTGTAAATGTCAGAGTTCAGCTAGAGGTTATCCTATGGGACGTTAGGACCCGGGTTAGGGTTAGGGTTAAATTTAGCGGCCTCTATGGAAAAAAACCTGAAAAATTGTGATCTGATGAGAATTGACAAATTTTTTGGTTGAACCAAGGCAAAATGTTTGGCACAAAAAACAAAAAACTAGGAAACATAATTTCTGTGATCGAGCGGCATGGTACTGTAGCATCTGGTTCTGTGGGCTGCTTTTCAGTAGGTGCAATTGGAAAACTTGTTGCCATCATTGGCGGAATCTGTTTCAGTCATCTGGCGTCTGTATCCATGGCAGTGATCTAGAAACTACAAAGGAATAATGCAGACTACAGTACAATCCAGTTAAACATCTGTGGAGAGACCGGATCATGGCTGTCCAGAAACATTCTCTGTCCAGTTTGGCCCCAGTAGGAGAAGATTTGCATTGTGGACTGGAAAAAAAAATAGCTAGAGACAATTGAGTAAAATTTTTTTTTTTAACTTCCAGGAAATCTCATGTACTTAAATTTATTTCTTTGCAGAGTCACAGGAGATTAAAGATATACCATTCTGCTATGATATACCGTATGCAAGATCAGACAAGATCAGTCAGAAGTGTGATCACAGAAAGATTACATCACAATGCAGCAAAAAAAATAAAAATAAATGCGGCTTGGGGGGGGGGGGGGATAATTTATGGAAACAGTGTATTAATCTAACAAGTGCTTTTGGCAGGGAAAAACTTTAACCACATCAGACTGTGCTGTTGTGTACGATCAGCGTTCAAGCCAAACCGGTACCTGTGATGAAATTGTAGATGAAACTCTTAGGCCTTGTTCACACGGGCGTTAAATGTTTGGATAAACGAACGCGCTCTGACCTTCTTAAACATTCATGTTGCGTTTTGTAGCAACGCTCGATTGACTTCTACACTGGCATTCGTTTGTCTCTGTCTAACAACAGCCTGCAGACCCAATTTTGTAGTTTATGTGTTAACCTGTGGGGGGCAGTGTGTCGGGAATAAAAAATATTTTAAAAATAATACGTCGACATAGGGAGAAAAAAAAAATAGCCGCTACTGGGTTCACCCTCTGATATCCGGTCCTCCGAAGCGTAAAATGAACGCGGAGAAAACGAACTAGACGCGGTTTCCTTGCGTTCGTTGGGATTTGAATGGCAAGAAAAAGCTGCATGCCGTATAAACACGCAGCCAGACAAACGCACGTCACCAAAGCCCGTGTGAACACCGTCATTGACTCCCAGAGGTGGAAAGTAACGAATTACATTTACTCGCGTTACTGTAATTGTAAAAATCTGTAATTTTACTTTTACTTAAGTACATTTTGTTTGAAGTATTGTAATTCGCTACATTTTAAATCATATTCGCTACTGAGTAAAAAATAAATGAATGAAAATGCTAAAATAATACAAATATTGTGCTTTTACGCTCGCGTATGTGTATCATGTCCTGGTTGCGCGCCGCTCCAGACTCCACTCCAGGTTTTCTGACATCGGCATCTTCCTGACCTTCCACATGGTCGATTCCGCCCTGAGAGTGACGTCATCGACTAGCATGACCATATATAAACCGGAGAGAGACGCGGGAAAGATGAAAGAGGTTGTGATTTTGGTGTTTTGATATTTGGTTGTGTATTCCGGTTTTGACTTTTTGCCTCCAATTGACTTTGATTATTGCTTTGTCCCTTTGGTTTGGTTGGTCTTTGTATATATTTGTAGATAATTTCACTGTTTTTGGTTTAGGGAGGCCGGGAAGGTACCTGTATTTTTTTTTCTTCTTCTTTTTTTTTTTTTTTTTTTTTTGCAGGTAATCTAGCTACTAAATATAAATAACATTTTGTTTATTATTTTGGCCTGGGTCCATCCTGAATCTGATCCTCCTCCTCCTGCTATGTGTGTGTGTGTTTTTGTATATACAAACCTCATTATATCATCAGTTAATGATTGGATCTAGTTCTTTCTGCCATATATTCCATACACCATTTCCATACAGTTTAAAATAGAACCCTGAACCAGTCTTTTGCTGTTTGACCCTAGACTGGGACGTAACACCATATTTAAGTGACCACTTTGATTTTCAAGCACAAGAAAGACAACAGCTTTATTATGCAAAGGTGTTCCTTCAGTTAAAAAAATAATATATATATATATATATATATACACAGTATATATTTATTTAATATTTTAATATTTATATTTATACTTTTATAAAAGGTAAAGTTTAGAACTCTTATAATGGACATATTCTTCTTCTTCATATGATTATTATTATTTTGGTCATAGAAACAAACAAAAACAACCCTAAAGACGTGTCGCCGCCTGGTTCGAACGCCCCTCGCACATTGCATTTTCTCTTCCCTGTTTCTGTAGACGTTTGATAAAAGAATTATGCATAAATGTCCTCAGTGTGTATAAGGATATATAGACAGTGTAGTCAGGAGAAAATGTTATGTCATAGTATGAGGACATTTAGATCTCAAGAGGTTATGATCAAATTTACAAATTCACCAGGTCTACTTACCCTATGAACACTTTAACAGTGAAAAAAAAATTCACATTTAAGCATTTGGAATTTGCAAATTGATTGGCAGTACCAGTCAAAAGTTTGGAAACACCTTCGAATTGAATGTTTTTGGTTTTGTGTTCTTAAGGCAAAATTTCACATTGTGAAACGTATTGTCCCATAGGAAATAATGTAAATGCAGATAATCTGTTCCAGCCATCCAAAAATATTACCAATATTACCAATTTCCAATACTAGACGATTAATCATATAAAAACAATAAAAAATTTAGTAAAATATGAAATGAATAGACATTATAAACTTATCCTTAATTTATGATTCCTTTTGGCACCGGCTGCTTTAGAAATAAAACCGAAAGCGGCTCCCTTTTCTTCTTGCTACCGTCTTTGATAGCACCTTGGGTTCAAGAATGGTATGTCTTCACTAACTAAATCTTAAACAAAATGCAAGAAATTCCACAAAAAAAATAATAAACTCGCGCCTATCTGTAAACTCGCTTCGATTTGTCTTCCATTGATGCAAACAAGTTTTGAACTTCAACTTTGACGAGGCAAATTCCTTGCAAAATTCCAGTTCTTAAGGTGAAAATCCGTAATAATGTAGACATACAGCACATACTGTATAGCATTTGGCAATTAAGTCAACAACATCATCAACAACAAAAACAAGTCTGTTGTTATTTTAAGACATGAAGGTCAGTGGTTCTGGAACAGTTCCTACCAGAACAGTATTGTGTGTCGAGTGCGTTTGTAAAACCCATCGAGCTCCATGATGATGAAACTGTCTCTCATGAAGACCTTCCCAGGAAAGCAAAACCAAAACTGAGCTCTGCTGCAGAGGAGACGCTCATTTAGAGTCAGCAGCCTCAGAAATCACCAATTAACATCAACCAGCACCTCAGATTAGAGCCGTTATGAAGCTTTACAGAGCAGAAGTAGCAGATAAACATCTCAATATCAACTGTTCAAACTGGAGATTATTGTGGATTTTGGATAATAAACGCCTTCAGTGTTGTTTTATAGTGTAAAAAAATATATATCTGGAAAGACCATGGAGTTAAAAGGTGTGTCCAAACTTTTGACTGGTGTTGTATTTGATGTGCAACATGGATAAGGCTTTATTCATTTATACTGTTCAACTCATTTGAAGACCACAGACTGTTTAGAAAATAAAGATTAAAATGAGTTTTTATTTTTTACATTTTATCAACTTTGCCATTGTATTACACATACACACCCACCCACACACACACACAATCTATATCCAAGTCCACAATAAACATCGTCGCTATCAGTGTACGTGCCAGAGGAACTGTATTCTGCGCTGTGTGTTCAGTACAGTATCTTTCTGATGTTTATCTTATAATGGTGTGTGTGTGTTTAAATAAACATTTCTCCTGACTTTTCTGTCAAACACTCGTTGTTCCCCCAAGTTATTTATGAGAGAGAGAGTATTAAATATTCATTATTATTATTATTATTATTATTATTATTATTATTATTATTACACTGTTTATGTGGATTCTTGCTTATCATCATTTGATGAGAGCTACAATCCTCCCAAATCTCATGATAAAATGCAATCACTTGTAACTCAGCTCTCGTGCAAAAGTTAACTGGCGCACTTTATAGTTTAAATCTTATCTTCAAGATGGTAAATCAAGAAACAGTTTTGGTCAGAAGTTTTTGGTTTCGTCATTTGTACAGTATGTGTGAGGTTTGACCAGAGTGCAATCGAGTTTTATAGGTGATGTCTATCTTGTTTTTCTCCTTTGCCTCTCCTGGCTTTGTTCTCTCCGTTTATTTCTCCACATGTTCTACTCAGAAGGCAAGACGAAAACTCTCCCCGATGCTCACCACAAACAGATGCTGTGATGAGTCAAAGGACAGCGAGGGGAAAAGCCAGTACACAAATACTTGAAAGAAAGGCAGGGGGAAGTAGAAACAGCTTTCTCATGAGTCTTCTTTCCCAGACTAAGCCATAAAAGTTTGTTTCTTCTGTTTCTTCTACTTTTTCTTCTTAATCCTTGTTTCTCCGTGTTTCTCCTGCGACACACACACACACACTAAATAAACGCTGATGTAAATTATGATTTGCATGCTTCGAAAGTAAATGGTCTTATGGAAAGCTGGGCAAAAATTCTGCAACACCTTAAATTAAATCCTGTTTAAAAAAAAAAGTGTGTTTATCAGACGTGGTGTTTCATATGTCCTCGTGTGCGTTCCAAAAGCTTCCAAAAGCTTCATCCTCAATGCAAGGACACACTCTGGATTATTCAACATGTTTGAAATTGTTTTTTTGTTTGTTTGTTTTTACGTTACCGTAAAAAGCTGAGATCTGTAAACACTGGCAGTATTAATATCACCACTGATAATGGATGCCACTAAATGCTGCTTACTGAAACGCTACAGCGACTGTAAAACAAATAGGCCCAGAGGAAAATGATGTTTTACTGCAAATTTAGGTGCTGTCAGGGGGCTCCAGGGATAAATGCTGATGCAGGGAGTGGGTCTGTTCAAGGCGAGAGCAGCCTCATCCTCCAGTGGCTGAACATAAACAGGAATCTGCATTGGCATGTTGGCGTTACGCACTAAATTATTAATAATGTCGTGAATTATATCATGAATTATTAAACCCTTCAAGTGAAGCTATTATTCACTTTAAACAATGCCTTTCTATAGCACAACATTATTGCACCCAAGCAATAGTGTTGTGTGTGTGTGTGTGTGTGTGTGTGTGTGTGTGTGTGTGTGTGTGTGTGTACTTACTGTATAAATATATAGAGCTTTGATGAGAAAATAGAATCGAGCACTAATGAGCTGTGAGGTTGAGAGAAGTCAAAAGAAATCAATCACACATTTTAGACTAATCCTTTTTTTCTTCAGTCAAAAGCAATTCTATATTTATATTTAGAGACATCAGTATTCCCATGAGGAACGTTATTTGCATTTTGAGTCAGCACATCCTGTTTTTTTTGTTTTGTTTGCTGTATATCATGCGCTGACAGATAATTGACAGACATCATTTCCAATATGATGTAGATTCTATATTACAGTAGTTCAAGCATGTTAAACTATAAAAGAAACTCTTAGTGTTGCTAGATCAATGTATAGCTCCACGCTTACTGTATAGAAAATAACTAAAAATAATCCTAGATCATCAATAACATGCAGTAGTGAATACTTCATTACCTTTTTCAATAACAAAATTCTAAACATTAGGCAAAAATATCAGGCTTTGAAACCAAACAATTTTATTGGCTTTATCATATTAGATCAAAACCTACAGTAGAATACTTTACTTCCTTTGAAGAGAATGAACTAATTTCACATGTCTCTTCTGCAAAATCACGAACCTGTGTATTACTGTAGATCCTATACCGACACATTTTCTCAAACAAATAGTACCAGCAATAATGGAACCCCTGAAAACCCCCTGAAAATAGTTAAGTCTTCACTCAGCAGTGGGTATGTTCAAAAATCTTTTAAATAAAGCAGTTTTTAAACCACTTGTAACACTCGGTTATTATTTAAAACCTAGTTACACTAATACGGGATCGCAGATCTTAAGGTAGGCAAAAAAAACAAAAAAAAAACAAACGTGTATTAAATGAAAAACAACCAAATGCACCAAATTAATATTTACAAAACATATACAAATTTACATGAATATAATGATGTATGTGTATGTACGTATGGAATGCAATGTCCAAAGTCCGGTTTGTTATTGTATGAATGAGAAAGTGGCTGGGAGAGATGGTTCGGTCTCACCGGTATATGGAGTTTAATCCGGGAGCACGAAAACTGAACCAGAGATGAGTTGAAGGGGTCCAGAAAAGGGTAATCCACTAGGGGAAGACAATACGCTGGTCACAGCAAACAAATTCAGTCTCATATAATCGCAGCGCTGCGTTCTCTCCATCTCTCCACACCGAGCTTCTATTCGGGTGCCTATTTAGCAGGATCCTTTGACACCGTTACGTCATACGGCTGACCTCGCAGCGCGACTGTGTAGTCTTGCGAGAGTTCACCCCCGGGACCAAACACCAGTCTTAGAGTCACAAAACCAAGACGGGTACAATTTTTACATGGCATAGCAGTCTACCTCTTTTTTTTGTTAGATTGCTAATACTAAGCCTATATATAAAAAAAACCTGTTATGTGGCAGCGCTACAGTATACACTAATTAAGAAACCCAACCTCGACCCCGTCAGCTGTCCAACTACAGGCCGATATCAAACCTCCCCTTTATCTCTAAGATTATGGAAAAGGTACTGTAGTAGCGCAGCAGCTATGTTTATATCTACATAGGGATAGATTACATCAACTATATCAGTCAGGATTTAGGCCTCATCACAGTACAGAGACAGCACTTGTTAAAGAAGTAAATGACCTAAGTTTGTGTTACTCGACCTCAGTGCAGCTTTTGACACCATTGATCATAGTGTTCTCCTTCACAAATTGGAAAATGTAGTAGGAATTAAGGGAACAGCCTTCTCCTGGCTCAGATCCTATTTGACTGATCGTTATCAGTTTGTAGATTTACAATAAATTGTGACTATTCTGCATGTTCTTAATGTACATTTACATTTTGGCATTTGGCAGACGCTCTTATCCAGAGCGACTTACATTTCCCCCTCCCCCTCATTATACATCTGAGCAGTTGAGGGTTAAGGGCCTTGCTCAAGGGCCCAACAGTGGCAACTTGGTGGTTGTGGGGTTTGAACCTGGGATCTTCCGAACTGTAGTCCAATGCCTTAACCACTGAGCTACCCCTGGCCCGTGTAGTGTAATGTAGTTGTAGTTTGGTGTTCCACAGGGTTTGGTTTTAGGCCCACTGCTTTTTTCTCCTTACATGCTTAGTCTGGGCAACATAAGTTGTAAGCATGGTATTAGTTTTCACTTTTATGCTGATGACATACAGTACAGTTATATGTCACAACAAAACCAGATGGGAAAGGCCAGCTTGCTAAAGTTGAGCAATGTATGAATGACATACTGTAAAAGACTGGATATTAATTAACTTCATTCTGCTTAATAAAAAAAAATAGATGTTCTGGTACCAGGACCTCATGCAGCTAGATGTAAGCTTTTTGATCACACAGTAACTATGAATGGCCTTCCTGTTCCATCAAGTAAAATACCTTGGTGTGATTATAGATTTTAATCTTTCATTGAAGGATCTTTCATACAGTATTAGCTCATGTAGATAATATCACCAGGATTGCATTATTTCATCTCAGAAATATTGACAAGATAAGAAATATATTGTCACTAACTGATGCTTTTATCACCTCTAGGTTGGCCTAGAGGTGATAAGGCCTTACTGTCTGGCTGTTCAACTAGGTGCGTAAACAAGCGTGTGTCTTACGATCCACCATGCCTACTTTGATCAAAGGATGCAGGCTGCTTGTCAGTACCGCATATTATGAAAACTACAGCAGGGGGCGAAGTTATGGAATAACCTTCCAATTAATATTCGAAATCAGACACAGTCTCAGTGTTTAAGTCTAGACTAAAAGCCTATTTATTTAGCCTTAAGTATTTTTGTAAATAGATTTGCAGATCTGGGGGACTCATGGACATAGAGTATTATGGTGAACTGCTATGTTTACTGTACGTAGATGCTGTCTTCCCCACTCTCATTGATCACTCAGGTTTGTTGACGGTGAAGAGATTGGTCGCTTTACATCCCAGTTCCCCCTCATGTCTGTGTTTCCTTCTGGCTCCTCCCTTTTAGTTATGATGTCATAGTTAGTCCCTGCTTACACTCTGCACTAAATATACATTCACTTTATCCATTGTGTGACTGTCACCATATCTAACTCTTATCTCTCCTTCTCTTCTCCTTTCTCTCATCGCATAGACGGCAGACTAATCCCTGCTATCCGTTATCACCCAAATGAGGATGGGTTCCCTGTTGAGTGTGGTTCCTATGAAGGTTTCTCCGTATTGCTCCGTAAAACTCAGGGAGTTTTTCCTTGCCACCGTAGCCCTCGTCAGGGACAATTTGATCATTTTGATTCATACACATTTTCTCACACATTTCATACACATTTCCATAGTTATCTTTTGATTCTGTAAAGCTGGTTTGTGACAATGACCCTTGTTAAAAGCACTACATTTCTGAACACTGTATTCTTATTCTCATATTTCCCTTTTGTAAATCCTTTTATTCCATATGTTTATCGTTATTGTCAATTTTGCTTTGACGTGAACGTAATTTTCTAGTTTCATTTTCTTTTTCATGTGGATTTATTTAATTTTACTTGTATTTAATATTTGTAAGGGGTAAAACAGTGCTAAATAGCATTTCACTGCACATTGTATTGTGTATGCTTGTATGTGTCGCACATTAATATGAACATGAAATTGAATTGTGCACCCGAGACACTAAATTAAGGTCTTGATATCGTAAAGTGTGCACTGGATTTCATGACATTGTCAAGTGGCTATGTTGAGCAGCTGACTTAACAGAATAATGCCAGTCTTGATATAAACCTGCATAATGTGCTGTAGTGGAAAGAAAATGTGGCCACTGTTTAAATGATAAATTGACCAAGCGCTCGTCTGATTTGCTTACAGCTTATGATAATTCATAACTGAACCCATAAGTTATCTGCATAATCTACAGTATATCTACTCTATATATATTGTGTGATATTTAGTGTTTGTTATTGAGCTTACTCAAATAGCATTTTTGTATTTTTTTGGAGCCCAAATCATATCATACTCCCTAACATCTTTTTTCTTCAAGTGCCCTTATGTTACACACCTGGGCAATGATGTTTCTCCACGTTGAGCGATCCCTTTCAGCGTCAATGATATCTCACACACGTTTTGTTATTTTAGACATTCAGATGCATTTCAACTGGGAATTGCCTAAAACATCCCTCCTTTTTATTTCCTTAAAAAAATGTTTTTTGTATTGTTCAAGGGTTTTAAACAAGCCAATTAGATTTTTTTTTCTCCTGATGTGACCTCATATAAGAAGACACTCTTTCCTGGTTTATGACTTTGAAACAGCACATTTGGATGAGGAGCGTAATAAAGAAAATATGAAAAATGCAATAACCTGAGGGGTATTTTAGCTGGACTATTAAAACACATCTCCAAGGATTGATTCCGGCCTCAGTTCTGTGTTCATGGAGTTTGCATGTTCTCCCCGTACTTGGCGCTTTTTCTCCTACAGCCCTAAGACATGCAGATTAGGCTAATTGGCGTTCTCCTGGCACAGGCTCCAGGTATCACGTGACCCTGAATAGGATAAGAGGTATAGTGAAGGAATTAAAAACTTGTCCATGTTTTGTACTACTTACCAAAAATCCCAGATCAAATATTTTAGGAGCCTAAAGCCTTGAAAGAAATGTATCTTGTAGAAGGTTTTGGCCATGGAGACTTTTTTATTTTTATTTTTTTAATTTCCACTTTGCCTCTAGCAAAAAATCATTTGATGCCCCTATAATTAAAACTGGTTCTCGATGTACCATTAGTAATTGTTATTGTCCTGCTGTTTCGTTATACAAGACATCCTGGATCTGGACTTAACGTTCACCGATATTGCACAAGAAATAAACGGGACCAGGGTTGGAATTGCTCAGGTTTCCCCATGGACGTGTCTGATTCATCCTCATACTTCGTCACAACACAAGTGCTTGGAGCTTTTGTACTCGTGACTCATGTTCAGTGAGTCCACTTTTATTCCACTTCAATGCTCTAAAGATTTGCACTACTAAAAACAGTTTATACAGAAAACGATATGCTCGCGTCGGGGAATCGCTTCACCTGCATCCAGTAGAATTGTATCTAAAACCCGCTGGTGTAATCATAAAAACTCTTCAACCCAGGACTCTTATTGATAACATGCTCATACTGAACTCCATCCTTTGAGTCTGGGTCTTTTTTCCAGGTTGTCATCGTAAGGAGTTTTCCCTCGGCACTTTCACCTCTGGCATCACCCCAGGGTTTGAGATTGAAGATGTATGCATCATTAAAAAAAAATGGGGGAAAAACCCAGAAAGGGTCTAAATGCTCTTTATAAAGTGACATTGAGACTGGTAGGGGACATGCAGTTTAATCGAATGAGACCGCTAACGTTTATATCTGCAGGCTGGGTATCTGCAATCCAATTTCCTAGCGTTCCCCTATTGACCGTGACTTGTTCATTTTTGAATGGGAGCACTTACTGTATTGATAAATGGCTTTCCCTGGCTCGGGTCACAATGCACCGGGGACGATAAAAAGCCACAATATCCGTTTTACTGTTCTGCGAGGACAGAATCATACAATAGCGCCGTCATTAATTTCATCCTGTAAAGTATCCCGCTTGTGGTGTAGTGAAGTGTTTCTTTCAAACCCTGGTGTGACTTGGGGGGAAGAAATTGAGTGGATGTCAAGCAAAAACCGAACCGCATCTGAACTGAACCGAGATGTGAAAGATTCCATTGTTTCCCGAGCAGTCGGTCATCTCGACAGGACATTTGTGTGTCAGAGTCTGGTGGAGTGCTGCATAATCGTCCTTTTTTTCCCCTTTTTTTTAAATGAGGCATGTGTTTGGCCTGTAGAGTGTTTTTCGAGAAACAACTCAATCATGCTGAACTTTGGAAAATGGAATTCACGCCATAGGCTCACAATTGCAATTTTATAATTAATGCACACTTCCATCTTGTATAGAAAAATGATCAGTAGTTCTGGTGGAAAGGAAGGTCATAAGTGTTCTTACTGTTCTTATGATTTTATTCACATGACATCTAATCAATTCGATCCGAGTTTGAATCCATTCAGAGAACCTTTTTACGATTCTAAGGCGCACTTAAAGAGGGATTCGGGTCTTTAGTGTATTTAGTGTTAATTTATAAACTACAGTATGAGGGGCGTTCAAGTCAAAGCGAGACTTTCTCTATATAATCCCCTGCTACACTAATGTACTTATCCCAGTGTTTCACTAGTGCTTATGTAGATAACATCATGAAACGCTGGCCTCCCAGGAACTCCTCTAATTGTTTTTACAAACATGTGGAGCTGTCTTGGAGCGAGGTCAGGACTCTTCGCGGGATGTGGCAATAACTCCCAGCTGAGTTCCTGTAATGTGCAAGCGGTGTTGTTGAATGATTGTGTGTACAGTTCACACAGACAGATGTGTGTCTTCCTTCTACAACTTAGTGACAAGTTATGCATTTTTTTTTTTTTAAGGATCAGGCTTTCCACTTGCTGAATGTTCATGGAAACGACAGGTCATGGGTCGTTTACAGGTCACAGGTCACGTACAGGGACGTCTGTAGTCGAACTAGGGTCTGTGAAGGCCTCCGGTCAACATTCACACACGCATTACGGGCAATTTTGGAACGTCAATGGGCCTAATCTGCATGTCTCTGGGCTACGGCATGAGACCCACCATGTGGAGAACGTGCAAACTCCATGCACACAGACCCGAGGCGAGACTCGAACCCGTACCCTGGAGGTGCAAGGCCACAGTGCCAACGTTACGCCACCGTGCTACCTATACAAAAAAAGGCTTTATTAAATATCAAAATGCACTCCAGTGTAAATGTAATCCAGGAGATTAATTGTCCAACCACACTAGAATCTGATTGGTCGGATCGGAAATAATTCTGGTCGATTGGTTAATATTATTGCACTAATGCATTATTTTTAAAGCTCATACACAGCGACTTGTACAGTAGCTCATATTTTGCAAGTATAATAAGAAATGGACCAAACTACCTATAATCATTAATGTCGTTTTGTTAGACAGCATTCAGTTACGGTAGGTTAATATTTACAGTAGGCGTGCACTAACTGGTCTATCGGATATTCCACTAGATTAAAACTGGTAACCATTAAAATGCACCATTAAAAAAAACATTTCATACTTTAATAAACCGAACAATATAAATTTGGAACACACTCCCAGCTGTACAGTACTACAAAAAGAACTGACCTCTGGAGGCTAGTGGCACCCTGCTCGCGTGTCATGTCACATCAGACGCCCCACCGGAGTTCAGTTACTGTACCATCTTACTGTTGTGGAGCTTCCACGAAAAAAATAAATAAATAAATAAACAATACAGTTTCTTTTATCACTTTTTTTTTTTCGTGTGGCTGTAAACATTTCTTTTTTTCTTCAATAAAACACACAGTGTGTCAGTGTTCGGTGCTCGGACGCCCTTGGTGGTGTGATATTGTTTAAGTGTAGCATAGCATTCATTAGCGGTGTCGATGGAAGGTCTCACAAGCATAGTACGATATAAGTGTGTGTGTGTGTAAACCCTTTAGCACTCATAACTCTAGGGATAGATGTTTCTCACAGCAGGAGAGACCACTTTTATTACAGCTTCTGTCAGAAAATCATTACAAACCATTTAGTGCGTTTATGTCTCTTTCCACACACACATACTGTACACACACACACACACATACACACACTCTCCACACTCCACCTCTCCACTATCGCCACCTGCTTCACCCTTTCCATCTCCTCCTTACCATCTGACCGTATCATCCGTTTCACTTCGCGCTTACCCCATTGAACTGTTGTTGTTGTTGTTGTTGTTGTTTTGTTCTTTCTTATTCTGCACCGCTGCTGTTTAACGCCGACTCTTTAAACCGCTGTTTGCTCATGTCAGGCAGTGATGACCGCTGGGACTAGGAGATAAAAAGGTCTGAAAGGAAGGAAGGAAGAAAGAAAAAAAAAAAACAGTTTAACAGCTAAATTCATTACCGTCATATTAGGGAAACGTTTGGGGGGGAAAAAAAGTGTTAAAATAAAAGCATGTCTATAAAAAAAAAAAAAAAAAACCCTGAGTGGGTAAGTGAGCGAGAGCGGGAGGGGAACAGCATCAAGATTTCAGCTGGAATGCCATTTTTCACAGAGCCTCTGGAAAGGTCAGCAGTCTGGTTGCAATATAGCGCCATCGATAATTGGTTTTCTATCAGTCATTAAAATTTACTATGCTCCAAGGCACAAGGCTATTATTAAAAAAACATTTTCCTCATCCAGCGAGTCCTCGCTGTGCTGAAGTGACCAATATTCAAGCTCCCCTTTTCACCTCTCCCACTTTCTCCACATCTCGCTTTCATAATTTAGTTTCTAATTAAGTCACCTCGCTCCGTACCAGTTCCGCTCTCACCCTTTCCCTTCTCTGACACGCTACGAGAGAGGTGTGTGTTGGTGTGTGTGTGCTGCTTTCTTTGCACTGACTGAAGGCAGCTTGCCCTTTTCAGTTGAGAAGTGAATGGTTTTTGTAGCCTCTAGATCTCTGACACAAACACGCTGCCAGTGTGCGGTACAGTAATAGGAGAAACACACCACCACCTCCACCACCACCACCTCCACCACCTCCTCCACCACCAACGAGACTGCCCTTTTCTCTTGCCTTTCTCCCTGTACAGTATTTTTTCACACCTCACTACGTCGTCTCGGCTTTCTCCGTTTGCTGCTGGAAGCGAAGATCCGTCCTCTGACTGGCCAAGCGCGTTAATAAGTTTACCGCGGTAACCTTTAAATAACGCTCTGTGGATGGAGAACACGGAGAAAGTGATATTTAGCTGAGGTTATGGGAGGAACAGGAAGCTCGTGTGAAGAATGAGCTCATTGTCTTGATGACACAGGTGTAGATGTAGAGGAGAGAGAGAGAGAGAGAGAGACGACAGCCGTGGCATGATAATTAGCTCTGACTCAAACGGTGAATAAAATTAAAAGTTTTAATATTATTACTTATGGATATACTTTGAGAATGTGTGTGTGTGTGTGTGTGTGTGAGGGTGCAGGGATAGTGTGATCACTGCCAATGACTGATCGAATACTGTGGTGAATCACCTCCAAAGGGGATTATGGGTAATGTTGGAACAGCTGGTCTGGTGTGCTGGACCTGCTGACTTGGCAATGGTGTGTGTGTGTGTGTGTGTGTGTGTGTGTGTGTGTAACACATAGTTCATTTATTATTTCATTATCAAGATCATTCTCTAACTGTATAGTAAGATGTGAACACGTGAACACACACACACACACACAGTAATAACTGTCAAATCTGACTGGTCCGAATGCTTTGATTTATTTTCTATAAAAGTGGCCGTGATAGTATTTTATATTAATGCATTTATAACTGGACACATTAACAGCACACTGGTTTAACATTGATGGAAGGAGTCTCCAGTGTCAGTGTTCCATCCAGCAGATTCACATTCTATCCCATTATCACCAGGTGCTGCACTATTCTTCAAACAGATACGATTCATCTGCAATCAGACTTTTAATAATAACAATAAAATTTGATAAACACCCCTCGTCATTGTTTGCTGTTCGCTTGTTTTAGTGTTTGCTCATTGGTGATGTAACGCACCTAATGGACTGTTTATAAAAATGAAATAAACGAATAAATTCATTGACATGGATAGGCTAAATTAAATTTTGTTTTTAAAAAAATTGTTAAATAAACTTATTTCTATAATTAGAAAATATTTTTTTGTGGTTTATTGCACTTTTAATCAATATTTTAATTATCTAGTTACTTGGCATTTATATACATATTCTTTATGTATATTCTTGAAGATATATACTCTTATATCTCCCCTTGAATATATATATATGAATGATTGCACTGATGTATGAAAATGCTCCAAGAACCGACACTACACCGTAGTGAACATATTAAGATGAAGCTCTTCTATGGCAGATCAAACGAGATTTAAAAGTCCTGTTCACCTGCCCATCTAGTGATCATTATTAAACCTCATTTTTTTACCAGTTCGCTCATACTTTAATTTCTGAACTATTTCAGTCAGTATTTAGGCCTCATCATAGCGCAGACACAGCGCTGGTTAAAGTGGTACATTACCCACTTACTGTACAGTATGACTTCTGGTCAGGGCTGTGTCTCTTACCGTATGTTACTAGACCTCAGTCTACTGTACATACTGTAATAATAACGATCTCTCCTGGCTCAGGCCTTACTGTGTTTCACTGATCATTATCAGTTTGTAAGTACAAATGGTGAAATAAAGTTCAGTATTCCAGAAGGCCATTGTTCTACCCCTGTGTACAGTTAGCTGCAAACATAGTATTACTGTAAATTCTGCTGTTATGACCATGACACACAGATAGGCGTTTTTTAATAGGTTTTTTATAGGCGTTTAAAAATCCAAAAGAGAGACACAGCTGAGGAAAGGGTAAGATAGACACTGGATGCTTCTTAACGTCCTTCTACTTAATTCCAACAAGACGATAGCACCTCATCCAGGATCACGGGCATGTCCGAGCACATCTTCGAATCACACAGTGATGCTGGATGGCTTTTCCATTTCATCACATGCAGAAGGAAAATGATCTTTTGATTCCAGGCTTCAATTTGAAGCGGACGCAGCTAATATTACTAGGATACACTCCTTTCATCTCAGAAATATTGCTTTGATAAAGTCACTACATGATTCAGAGAAACTAGCTGATGCCTTTTTTTTTACCTCTAGATTGTTACTGTCTAGATGGTCCACAAGCTCTAGAGTTTTACTAGAACCAGCAGATCTTACCCACAATGCATTGGCTCTTATTGATTATTCTGCTATTGAATTATAAAGCAGTGACTGGGCTAAGGCTGCAGTACCTGAGTGCATTTCAGGCCTGTTTTGATGAACAGGTGCAGTTATTTGTTGGTACCTTGAACAAGTACAACACAGGGAGGAGCTTTCGCTTTTTTTTTTTTTTTTCTTCTTCTTTTTTTTTAAAATAATTTATTTATTTATTCATTCATTTATTTTTTACAAAGTCTACGGTACCTGTTATGGAACAGCCTTCCAATTAGTGTTTAGCACTCAAATACATAAGGTCAAGGCTGAACACCAACTTGTTTGGTCACATTTGGTCACTAGTGTTTGTTTTAACGAGCAGATCTGAAGGGTTTATAGAGTGTTTTGGTAAACTGGGATGTTTGGATGCTGTTATCACCCCACTCTCATGTGTTCATGCTGGTTTGTTGACTGTGGAGCGGCTGGCTGCTTTATGTCCTAAGGAGCCCTCATGTCTGCGCTGCCTTCTGGCCCTCCCTTTTAGTTATGCTGTCACAGCTAGCCGTGCCAGAGTCCCTGTTTGAACTGTGCTATTTCTTTCCCATTCTCTCTCTCTCTCTCTCTCTCTCTCTCTGCTGAGCAGATGACAACAAGAAACTTAATACTCTAATAATGCTCATATTCACCTTCCTTTTTTCACACTTACCATTGTTTGAATTTATAGCATACTACAGAAGTGTAATGTGTCATAATCACACTATGCTGTGTCACCCAGACATGGCACCCGTTCCTCTCAAGGTTTCTTCCATATGTCACCTCAGGGGTTTTCTTCGCATCCATCATCTCTGTCTTGTTCATTAGGTAATAAATGTAAAGAAAAATTTACAACGACAGTGTCCATCATTAAAAGCACTAGACAAATAGAATGAAGTTAAATTAAATGGAATGCCAGTGCACCGCAGGACATCACACGTACACACACACACACACACACACACACACACACACACACACACACACGTACACACACATATGTCTTAATAAATGACTCAAAGCAAGACCAAAAATGTAATTTATGCAACTCCTGGAGTCGTGGCTGGGGTTCAAACCAGAAACCACTTGATTCATACAGTAGGTGATTCATATTGCAATGAGCTACAGTGTTTCATACAGGTTTTCACATTCTTATACTGTACGTTATCCTGAACTACAGCTAAAGCGAAACATACAGACCTGAACCAGGGATGTCAAAAGCCAAAAACTGAAACATTTACCACTACACCACTGCAGGACAGGTCATACAGTATATACCTTGTGCTTATTGGTCATTTGTCTTAATAAACAACTGTGCAAGACAAAGTGTTTATGAGTAGAGAAACTGGACAAGGTTCACTTTTCTGCACGTCATCTAAGGAGCTCTGGGAACACCGCTAACCAACACACTCTGAAGCTTCATTTTAGTTTTGCAGTGTAAAATATATATTTTTTTAATTCATAGTGCAATTCCATTTTCTGTGTCATGTCATACTGTTGTTTTGACAAAACTAACAAGCTAACATAATGAATGAAAGCTAACCTGGAGCTCAAACGCTAATCGAAAGCTAATCTAGTGTTCAAGCTTAAGTTAACTTAAGCTTGTTTGGTCTCTCGCTGGTTTGAAGCTGGCTCGAATTCAAACCAACAAGCTCTCCTTCTAAAAGCAAAGCTCTACTACAGTGGTGTGAAAAACTATTTGCCCCCTTTCTGATTCCTTATTCTTTTGCATGTTTGTCACACTTAAATGTTTCTGCTCATCAAAACACCATTAACTATTAGTCAAAGATAACACAAGTAAACACAAAATGCAGTTTTTAAATGAAGGTTTACATTATTAAGGGATGGAAAAAACTCCAAATCTACATGGCCCTGTGTGAAAAAGTGATTGCCCCCCTTGTTAAAAAATAACTTAACTGTGGTTTATCACACCTGAGTTCAATTTCTGTAGTCACCCCCAGGCCTGATTACTGCCACACCTGTTTCAATCAAGAAATCACTTAAATAGGAGCTACCTGACACAGAGAAGTAGACCAAAAGCACCTCAAAAGCTAGACATCATGCCAAGATCCACCTCTGAATGGCTGAAGAAAAACAAAATGAAGACTTTGGAGTGGCCTAGTCAAAGTCCTGACCTGAATCCTATTGAGATGTTGTGGCATGACCTTAAAAAGGCGGTTCATGTTAGAAAACCCTCAAATAAAGCTGAATTACAACAATTCTGCAAAGATGAGTGGGCCAAAATTCCTCCAGAGCGCTGTAAAAGACTCGTTGCAAGTTATCGCAAACGCTTGATTGCAGTTATTGCTGCTAAGGGTGGCCCAACCAGTTATTAGGTTCAGGGGGCAATTACTTTTTCACACAGGGCCATGTAGGTTTGGATTTTTTTTCTCCCTAAATAATAAAAACCCCTCATTTAAAAACTGAATTTTGTGTTTACTTGTGTTATCTTTGACTAATAGTTAAATGTGTTTGATGATCAGAAACATTTTGTGTGACAAACATGCAAAAGAATAAGAAATCAGGAGGGGGGCAAATAGTTTTTCACAGCACTGTACAGTACATAAACTACACGAATTCAGAGCAGCTGAATCTTCTTTTGACCTACATATAAGTGACCCTGACCAACAGCCAAAGTACCTGAACCAGTGACCCTATTCACTCACATTAGGAGGGTCCTGTATATCCGAGAGCTTTCCACCTTTTCATTTTCAAACAATAAGCTTAACATACAAATCAGAAGCAGCCATGTCACGAACCAGAAACTGTTATGCTGACCACGACATCAGGGATTGTTTAAGGAACATGATGAAGAGTTCAATGTATTAAAAAAAAAAAATCTTTAGGAAAACAATAGGACCCTTCACACACTATGACGTCACAGGGCTGATGTCTAACAAGGTTTAAAGCAACGATGAGCGGGCCCAAGCACCCTGTGCTATCACCACCCTGCACACCAGAAAGGAAGCGGGCACAGTGTGCACATGCAGTACATTTTAGAAAAGAGGGACTTTATATTTAGAACTCCAAAAAGCCCCAGATGCTGGAAAAAAAGCATCACACCATGTGGTCACATGATGTCACTGAACGTGATGCAAAACATACAGACTTAAACCAGAAATGTCAAACCCCAGAGACTGTAACACTGACCACTACACTACTGCAGAACAGGGCAGGGCTGGTGCTTATTGAACTCAAACGTATTTGTATCCTAGAGCCAGGGCTGTTTGAGGTTCAAACCAGCACATGCTTGACTTAGAGGACACACACATGCACATGAGGCACAGATTCTCACATACAGTAAGTACTTGCGCTTTTTTTTTTTTTATTAATTTCTTTTGACTTTCATATTAATGGACAACAGCTGAAATAAAACATGCAGACTCAAAGTTGGGACACCAGTAACTACTGTACGACCCTGACCACTACACCACTGCAGGACAGGGACACACTGCTGCTTAGTGGACTTTAGTCTTACTAAATGACTCAAAGCAAGACCATAAAGCATTTTGTAAAAGAAGTGCAACTCACGGGTCATTCTATCCTGGAGATTTTGTATTAATTGGAGCTTTCACCTTCAGCTACGTAACCCTGAACTTAAGCTCAAATTAAACGTGCAGACTTGAACCAGGTATGTCATTACCAATAAATAAATAAATAAATAAATAAAACTGCAGCACTACCCACTATACTTTGTTCGTTTCTTTAAGGCACACGGGTGTTAAAGCCCAGGTACCAAAATTCTACAACAAAACAGTTTAGTTTAAATTTTGGATGATTTTGAACTCCACCAGCCATAGTTTTGTTTTGCATTTTTAATTATAAAGTTTGTTAAAGGACGGCACGGGGGTGTAGTGGTTAGCACTGTTGCCTTGCACCTCTAGGGTCTGTGTTCGATTCCCAACCAGGTTCGATTCCCGTCTCTGTGTGCATGGAGTTTGCAGGTTCTCCCCGTGCTTGGTGGGTTTCCTCCGGGTACTCCGGTTTCCTCCCACAGTCCAAAGACCTGTAGATTAGGCTAATCGCCGTTCCCAAATAGCCCGTAGTGTGTGAGTATACAGTATGTGTGTGTGCCCTGCGATGGATTAGAACCCTGTCAAGCGTGTACCACGCCTCATGTCCTAAGCCTCCATGGATAGGAACCAACCACCCCGCGACCCTGAATGCAGGATAAAGCGGTATAGATGATGAGTGAGTGAGTAAGTTTGTTAAAGTTCACAAGAAACATGAAAACCAACAATGCATTACCAGCGTCCTTCACCAACGTAACCGGGTTCACATCTCATGAGTTTTGCAAACAGTTGAAGCAAGAAACGGCCTCTGCTCATTTTTCTTTTGGAAAAATTCCGTTCATAAATACTGAAGGCCATCATGGCTCCAAAGTGCAGCAAAACCAGTGCTAGTGAGAAAACCAAGGTTCAAAAAGAAGACTATATAGATAGTTAAAATAAAAAAAAAAAAGGTTTCTTATAAACAACCATGTGTGTCTCGGTACAATTTCTGAAAATGAGTGAAAGTTTGAAGATGCTGTTTATCTCATTTTCATTGCACTATACAAATGTACAGTGGGAGGAAACCAGGTAACCACGGAGGAAACCTTCAAGAACATCTGCATAGAAAGGACCTGGAGCTAAGGATTGAACCAGCTATAAACCATAGCTGTAAATGATAAAAAAAAAATACAATGTGTTGTTGACCTTTGAGGAATAAAAACAGGAAAATAATCAACTTTTTGTTGGTAACGCTAATTGCTCTTGGTATTAAGTAACACAACATTGTTTATGATTATTCTCAGCAGGACAAGTGTTTTATTCCTAACTTTATTACAAAATCTTACTGAAACTATTCAAACCGTGGCGTGACATCTTTTACTGAATAATGACTTTTTAAATTTTTCAACATTTTCTGTAGTTATACAGTATGACTTCACCTTCTATGAGTTTAAGCGATGGCACACCGCTCCACTGCGTTACTGTTTAAAAGCAGTGTGTGTGTGTGTGTGTGTGTGTGTGTGTGTGCTTGTGTCTCACAAGTTGGATTAAATCCATTAGCCCTGTACTGAAAGCTAGAATTTATTTCGTTTTATTTATGATGTAATTTGTTCCGTGTTTGCTTTACACTGAGTTACTGGTTTAATATGAAAAACTCTCAGCAGCAGCAGCGTGTAAATCTCATGTACGCATATAGTTTGTAAAAATATAAAGTAAAATAAAATAAAGTGTGCATCCCCTCCTTCACCAAGAGATATATGTTCAACACACACACACACACACACACACACACACACACATATGAATAAAAGTATGTATACAGAATATATATATATATATGCAGGTTTACCGTCTTCTACTTAATCTAACATTGACTTCCTGATTTAGAAGAAGAAAGAAGAAAAAGAAGTGTATTTGTGTGCTGAATGCACATGTGAGATCCGGAACAAAGCGAACCTGAATTTCATTTACAGAGAATTTTAAGCAGCACACACTCACGAAGACACTCACGAAGACACTGTTAATCACATCTGTCTGGTGGACGGATACAGATTCACGGAATATCCCTGTTAAATAAAAAACAGCTAGATTAAAATAATAACAATATTAATTTTCTTCATAAAAGAAAAAGACAACACAGTATATTGATCATACACTATAACAGCCAATCAAACAGGGGGAGCTGGGAATTTTATAGATTTAGGTTTCAGGTGATAAATTGACATTCTGTCTCATTTCTGTCTCTTGAGTAAGATATAAAAAAAATTAAACCTGACAAAAATGCAATTTAACAGAAAATACAGTATGAACATATAATAATAAGTCTAATATACTAACAAAAATCAAGCAACATGGTGTCATTAGTTTAGAAGAATTTGACTGAAAATGAAAAGCTGATATGAAATCCAATCCAATTTCTTTTTCAAAAAAGCCTAAAAACAACAACAACAACAACAACAACAACAACAACAACATCCTAAAAAGGCTTTCGGAGAGCAGACTGGACATCACAGCTAGAATGTTGTGAAAGTGCATGTAATGTTCATCAAATCTCTAGAACGAGAAAATGAAAAAAAGTATATAAATAAATCACACCGAGTGATCATCTGTAAAATGTTTCAGCCATTTATGCCTTCTGTATTCCGTCCCTCATTATGGACTCATTTTCAAGCCATCATTTTTTTATAGCTGCAGAAGCTATTTGCATGTTTCCCCCGGTAGCCCAGGAACACACCAAAGTGCACCATCTACATCAAAACACTTTTTGCAATTCATATTGCAAGCACTACGGGATAATTTGGGATTCGGGTCCTCGTGGGGTTTTTTTTCGAGTCGAAACAAGTTTATTTCGACACGACGTGATCTATTGCTTGCAGATCCGCTACCGGTGCTGAACAAGAGCAGCGAAGCAGCAATTAAGTCGGCTTCGCTATTAAATAGGATTGTCATTAGAATCACTATTGACAGCGCAATTTAGGCTGAATTCTGCAAAACAGCCCTGACTCAGAAAGCAGCCGTGCCCCATCTATTTTAGGCCAAGTGATCGATGGCTACAATGGCGTGGGCTGTGACGAGTGTGTTGTGCTCTCTCCTTAGGAGGCTGCGCCGAGGGTTAGACGAATGTATGTGTGCGGGGCACAAACGTGGCGGTGTTGACAGCATTGCGCAGTGGCTAACAGGTCAGTCGATAGGCAACGCTCTAGTGGTTGATCGATACACCGATACAGATCAGGGAAACGAGGACTTGACAAGAGGGGGATGGAGACTGCTCAGGCTAACTCCATGTCATGCAGAATTCACAGAAATTCCAACCACAGAGAGCGAGGCCACTGAATTTCATACAAATACATTTTGCTAATCGCTACAGCTAACTGTGCGTGTCTTTTAAAGATTCGTTTTTTTTTTTATCCTGTTTTAGTACCTCATCGCAGAAAGAAATCACAGAAAATTATTCGGTACTTCTCTCACTCTCTAGAGAGTGTTTCTTAATTTTAAGCGTGCATAGAAAAAATTAACTACAGTATAACAGTAACGCAGACAAAAATGTATCCAGGAATTGGTTTAATTAACGTTAGTACGTGTCGTTGACGGTTAAAGACTTTGTAGAAATAGTTAAAAAGTCAAAGCTAAAAATAATCTGTTGACCTTTAATGTAATCAGTGATATTATTATTATGATTATTATTATTATTTGAGGTTGAAGCCCCACGTCCACGTCTGTGTGTCTTTCTGTACAGCAGAACTCTCTGTCTAACTTATTAATAGACAGAAATGACATTCTGTAAGGTTGAGTATCTGACGCCTTGTTTACACTAATGGCGCTTTTCCACTGCATAGTACGGCACGACACGGTTCAGTTCAGCTCACTTTTGGGGGGTTTTCCACTGGGAACAGTACCTGGTACCTGGTCCTTTTTTTAGTACCACCTCAGCCGAGGTTCCAAGCGCGCCGAACCGTTACCAAAACGTGACGTTTAAACTCTGCTGGTCACCGATTGGCCGGAGAAAATCGTCATTACTGCGTCACTGAACTTGCGACACGAGACACAACAGAACCGCTATATTTAGAACAGCCAGAGAAGTTCCCAAACTCTCTTGTCTTTTTTAGCTGTGTTTTCTTTGGCTGCCATCAGCCTCTTTTGAAACAAACTCCTTCGTCTTGCTGTTAAAAACATCCACATGCCGAGAATGAAGAACACCAATCCGTCGATATGCTCCATTGTTGTGTGTTTGTTTGTGGCGCGTTTACGATGATGTCATGGCAGTAGATGCGGCGCAACTATAACGACACGTGAATAATCCCGCCCACTCTAAAGCGTTACTAAACTGCAGCGGAAGCGCAAACCGAGCCGAACTGAGCCGAACCGAAGTGAGCTGTACTGAACCGTGTCGTGCCGTACTATGCAGTGGAAAAGAGGCATAAGTTGTCCTTCTTTGGTGCTCAGACAAATACACTCCCTGTTCGGTAATCGGAGAGAGAATCACAGATGAGAAATGGAAAAAGTAGATGAGATAAAGATGAAGTTTTGTCTTAAAACGACTCCAGCGTGTTAAAATTCACTTATACCACTTCAGCGCTGTTATTTCAGACAGAGTGAAAATATGAACTAATCCTCTTATCCAGAGCGACTTACATTTTTTATCTCATTACACATCTGAGCAGTTGAGGGTTAAGGGCCTTACTCAAGGGCCCAACAGTGACAACTTGGTGGTTATGGGGTTTGAACCTGGGATCTTCTGAACTGTAGTCCAATGCCTTAACCACTGAGCTACTGTACCGCTGACCCCGTTTCACTTACTGTATGCTGCAGATTAAACTTCAGGCAGAGATCTAAGGACTGCAACAGTCTCATTAAATCTAGCCAGATTACAGTACTGTATGTCACAGCATCACGCAAAACTTAAAAAAATTTTTTGAGAGTGTAAAGCATCATAACGGCTCTAATCTGAAGTGCTGGTTGAGGTTAACTGGTGATTTCTGAGGCTGGTGACTCTAAGGCTGAATCCCAATTCTACCCCTTACCCCTACACATAGCCCTACCCCTCCGTTTGGCGCGTTCACGTGAAGGGGTAGGGGTGTCTCATTTCTCTTTTGGTTGGAGGGGGAGGGGGAAGGGGAAGGGGAAGGGCCAGATAGCCCTCCAAATGAAGATTTTTCGGGACCTCACTTCAAACGAAGAGCTAAGCGAAAATTTCAACATGGCTGCTCACTCGAGCAAGCAGAGACATAAATGTTAATTTTTGCCATTAATAAAGATTTTTATGACAAGTTTTCATTATATGTATATTACCTTTAGTCTTGTGTTTGTGTTTATGGTGATGTTCTGTAAAGAAACGTTTGCAAAAAAAAATCGCTAAAGTTTGCTAGCGGATAAAACAGATTGCACGATATTACAAAAATATATATTTTATGTCACATACACTTTACTGCATGCTACAAACAAATATGAAAGTTCAGCAGCACGGCAGTTTGCCGAGCATTTGATAACGCATTGTTTGTTTTGCTTACGGCCATATGTGTACATGTAAATGAACGGTGCTTACACTATTCTTACTTATTGCAACGTGACCACAGTTTTGTAATTTATATTATAGTGATGGCTGAGGAAACCCGATGGCTCATCCGTGTTCGTGGTGAAAATGAGCAACTTTTTTAAAAATCGAAATACGGCGCAAAAAAACTTTGGGAGTGAGTAATCTCTCTCTTACTGGAATGTGTGATAAACATCGGCGCATGTCCTCTGACGTAACATTAGGAACTAGCGACAATGTATGATGACGTATAACAGTGTTGTAGTGGTGTCCCATTTCTTAGGGGAAATATTTAAACCCTTCCCCTTTCCACTTCGTTTCAAGGGACAAGGGACAAGGGGTAGGGGAAGGGGTAGAAAATAGAATTGGCATTTAGCCTAAATGAACGTCTCCTCTGCAGCAGAGGTCAGTTTTGGTCTTGTTTTCCTGAGAAGGTCTTCATGAGAGACAGTTTCATCATGGAGCCTGATGGGTTTTACAAATACCCTTGTGACAATGTAAGAACTGTTCCAGAACAGCTGACCTTCATGTCTTAAAATAACAACTAACTGTTGATAAACTGTTGCAGCTCTTGACGGTAGTGCGTACGGGCCATGAGTGCGTCTGTACCTTTGTACCTGCATTGACAAAACAGATTGAAATCATTCCTGCTGCCTGGAGCGAGAAGTTACAGAGGAAGTGCAATTACATGCATAAGACCAAACGAGCTCATGATTAGTGAGGGAGCCGACTTTGTGTGTGTGTGTGTGTGTGTGTTTACAAACTCTACATGTCTTGTAGAGTGTTTAGGTGTGTGTTTTGTAAGTGAAGTTACATTTTACAAGTTAATTACAAGTTAATTACAAGTGTTAATTAGCCTGATATATGAAGACATTTTTTGGACACCATGTATCATAATAATAACTCTCCAGGGAATGCTTCTATAGAAAAACTACCCACAATGCAATTAGAACCCAAAATTGCATTATTTTATTATAATTGCATGTCCAAAGGTGCTTTATTCCTTTTAAAACCCAACAATTTACTAATATGGCCATGCCTTTTAGCCATTTATAGCTAATTCATGTGTCAGAACATCTGCAAGACTTGAGTTCTTGTTGTCATTTATGTTTAAGTAGCAAAAAGTAAAAAATTTAATCCATCATCAGACTCAATGCTTTTACTCAAGTGAAGTTTACACAGGTGGTGGACAGACTACACAAATCCAGTAAAAGTAGAGATATTCCAGGTCAAAAATTACTCAAGTAAAAGTAATATTTAGTAATAATAAGTCCTCCATTTACAGAAATTTACATTTCTACTTAATAAAAAACACAAATATACAGTATACTGTGCTTGGATTAGATCACAGTACCCCTTAATAGCAAAAGTGTCATTCTCTCTCTCTATATATATATATATATATATATATCCTATTTGCTATCTGCAACCATCTCAAGTTCTAATTTTAAACACCTGCTACATAATTGAGCATTTTACAGAGGGAAGGCAAATAATACAATAATGTATAATAGACCAGAATTACCTCTTCAAATGCTAAACACCACTCTGATGGTGTAACATTACGCAATGCAGAAATGTAGTCAAGAAGAAAGTAAAAAAAAGTATTTAAAAAATATCCACTAATAAAACTACTTTAAAAAAGTAAACATATCTGAAATGTGTAATTAATTACAGTAACTAACAATTACAGTACTTCCACCTCTGACAGTTTTTCATTTATTGAGAATCAGGAAATTGTCTGATAGAAATCAATGAAGATTATGAGGAGATATGTCTCCTATGGCAGGATCTGGTCATTTTAGCTCATATCTCACTTTGGCAACTGTCATACATGATGCCTAGCTCATATTTTCTATTATCAAGGCAATAACTAAGAACTAACAAAAAAAAATGCAAAAAAACGTATGTGCGAACACATGAAATTGGTATCCTAATTGCCCACATACAGTATATGAGGATATATGCACATATATGAAACCTCAGTCTCCGTGAAAATCTTTTTGAAACACGTCACTAATATTAACTGAAATGAGAAATATTTCTATAGAAAGCTTAAAGTGTCTACTTTTAAATGATGCAAGTCACATTGAAAACAAATATTCTCAGTTTATGTAATCCGTATGAAACCAAGGAGAGGCACAGAATTTCTGTTGCACTTATATGCTAATGACCCGAGGGAGGACACAACCACACGCCAATCACAAGGAAATCAGTCCGGGTAATTTACATACTAGGCCACGCCTCCGGACACAGGCATGATCAACACACACACACACACACACACAGGCTTGAAAACACTCAGATTCAGTGAGTTTTCTGCAGTTTTGGCAGATGGCACGCGCTTACACATCCGAGGAAACTCTTCCGAATGTTCTGGAAAGTGGGAGGAGTTTACATTTACCTCAGAAGAAGACTGTGTGACTCCGACGACTAACGGGAGCATTTTGAACAGAGAATAGACCCATGCTACACTGGGTAAGTTATTAAGTCTTATATAGCTCTTATTCTGATAATATTAAACTAATATTAGTAAATATTTTCCTCACTACAGCTAGCTCTTGTCAGCTTGTGTGACACATTGGCTTTCAATGCCATTTATATAGTTTAGGTAAATCATGCTAACATGCTGCCTCATGTAGCACAAACATGATATTTCCCGGTGGCTAAGCTAATGCCTTATGGAGTTTACAGATGTTTATATTCACCTTGTTTTGGATAGCTTTAGATTATGGTTGCTAATGTGTATTTGGCTCCATTTTGGTTAGCTTATAACACTGCTATCGGTAATGTTATTTAGCACAAACAAGCTAGTTCCAGGTGGCTAAAATACTGCCTTATGAAGCTAAGTGATGCTTATGAATATTTCTGTGGTGTAATACGCTTTTGTTTAGCGTGTATTTACAAATTATCTAATGTCAGTTGTATCACCATCATTGATGCTGTCATGTGACCTACAGAAGAGAGGTGTATATTTTTCATGTTGAAGTGTGGATACATTTTTTGGTCATCTCTGTATATATTGTGCATCCATATTAATTGCACATCCATTTACTCTGAACAGTATATGCTAACATTTTTTTATTTGTTTGTTTTTAGGAATGTGTCTGCATCACCCTTGCCTTCACCAGCCCCTCACATCAGGACACGCAAGCTCCGTTCAGATGGACCTCTTGTATTTGTGAAGTGGATGGACACACGAGAAGTATCTACCTGTTCTACCATCCATTCTGCTTATACAGTAGATGCGGTGAAGATGAGGGTGAAAGAAATTTCCATGTCCTGTGACTGCGTACAGCCAGCACATGGGGAGTTGATCACTCTGACCAGCTATTACAATACTATACTACACAGCACAAAACAATGAAGTCGTGCAGAAATATTTCTCTACACTGGACTTGGACATTGCTCCCACCAATGCTTACCCTGCATGTATGTTTTGTACACAAATAGTCCTCTATTTTGTAGAACATATAGTGTTGCAAATAACCTCGTGGCACTAATTGTTGTCGTCTGAAGTTTTAATAAATAATAATTTATTATTATTATACTGTCTTATTATTTTTGTCTTCTCTAGATGCTACAGTACATTGAAGAAGTGGCCGGCACCCACCCGAGGGCAGATACGCACATCTATCAATTCAAGAGCTGGGAAGATCCACAAAATAATTTTTTTTCTTCCTGTTAATTTTTTCGTCTTATTTTTGTTCTTGTGCTATGTTTTTGTTCTTTTACTAGTTAATTGCTCTTAAGAAAATAATTTTTTTTTTGTTGTCTAGCAGCTATGGATTTTAATAATTTTACTAATCTAGGTAAACATATACAGTAGGTGCATATATGCATATATGTACCTATATATGTATGCATATATGTGCATATATGTACATATAATATAGGAAACGGCCAATTTTATATATGTCACATATATGTCTATAGGTACATATATGTACGCATATATGTACATATATAAAATTGGCCGTTTTCCTATATTATATGTACATATATGCATGCATATATGTACATATATAGACATATATGTGACATATATAATATAGGAAAACGGCCAATTTTATATGTCACATATATGTGTATATAAGTATCATATGTTATTATATATTATATTTATATGTTATAGTATATTATATGTTTATATGTCACATATATTAAAAACCTATATCAAAACCTATATTAAAACATATATATATATATATATATATATATATATATATATAGGTTATTTCCGTGTGGGAATGGGTGGGTTAATGCCACACTTATGTCAAAATTCCTTGAAGTAAAGCTGAAAGTCTTGACTTCAATCAAACCTTGAGGGTTTCATTTCAAATTCAATGTAGTGGTGTACAGAGGACAAAAAATGTCTGAAAACCTAACAGTGGTACCTCGGCATACAGTCAAACCTTGCGAATTTTCGCCTTAAGAACTAAAATGTTGCAAAAAATTTGCTTTGGCATATGGCATATGAAACATACGAGTACTTTGGCATACGAGTGACCAAACGTACTTAGAGTTGTGCGTACGTCCGGTTGCAGGTACAGTACGTCCTGTCTATGTCTATTTAGTTCATATTTTACTTCAGTTACATGTCTTCTACGTATCTTTTAATTGTTTTTATATACAAAAATATAGTTATAGTGTTGGTAATATTTGTAAAATTTCTGTGCGGCTAGAACAGATTATCTGCATTTACATTATTTCCTATGGGAAAATGTGTTTCGCAATATGACATTTAGCCTTAAGAAATCAGAACATATTAAATTCGTATGCCACACTGTACAGTATTTTTGTTCCAAAATTTATGGACCTGATTGCAAATATTGAACATTATTTTGTCTGAATGTTTTGGAACATCTGAGGCAACCCTGATATATTTAAATAGTGATGCGTTGTAAATTACAGTTTGCAGTTGGAGTGTAAATTTTAAATGGAAAATGTACCTGTACATATTAAATCTAAATGTTAAATACAAATGTTACATTTTAAGGTAGAATATAGTTGTATCATTCATGTGCTAACTGAGCCCGGCCCCTTGACATGTGTATCTGGTAGCGTCAACAGATGTTGAAGTTACATGTTCTAGCATGTAAAAAGCAAGCATGTGGGTGGCTTCATTAAAAAGAAAAAAACAGGCTGTGACTGCCAAGATCTTAAAGCAAATAATCAACATTTAATGAAATCTTTTTCTGCAAACATATCATCTAATTAAACAGTGATAACATTGAAATCCAGGCTGTATAAGGCCTTAACATGAGCTGGTAAATTAACATTATAGTTTGAAACATTAGTCTCTATTGTGAAAAGACAGAGATACCGAAGTAGATCACTATACAAGTATATATATCTATCTATATCTATATATATATATATATATATATATATATATATCATAACTTGTTTTTGCTTCCTAGTTATTGGTTTTCTTTTGGCTGCTCCCGTCAAGGGGTTGCCACAGCGAATCATCCAATCTGTATACAACCCTTCCAGATTCAATCCTCTAATTCTACCCATGCTAGGGACCAACACTAACACTAGTACACCCTGCACCCAATAACTAGGAATCAAAAGCAGGACTTCTGCATTGGAGAACAAGAAGACTATCACTGGGCCACCAATGCCTTATTCTTGTTTTCTGTTAATCGAGGAAAAAGTCAAACTTGGACAGCTTTTTCCCCTTAAATAATGAAATCACCATTTTAAAAAATGCATTTTTTAATTTACTCGGGCTATCTTTGTGTAATATTAAAATTAGTTTGATGATCTGAATCATTTAAGTGTGACAAATATGCAAAAATTAATAAGAAGAAAGGGGGCAAATACTTTTTCACGGAACTGTATAACACTATATTAGGTGTAGAAGTCCTTCTGACGCTTGACAATCAATAACCTTTTGTGCCTGCAGAGAACAATTTGATAAAACAAGTGAATGTCTGAAAATGTCATTTATCTCATTTTGCTGTGAAACTGTGATTTCTTTAAGTATTTCAGTGTTATTTTTGAGGTTCCGTTATTAAATTATTGAGGATAATTTAGTGTGGTATCACTGCTGTGTATGATATACAGTTATATACAGTTGATACCGTTAGTTTGTCATCAGTGAGTGAATTCATACATTTGAACAAATACATTAATTTCTTTTTTGATTTTGTTTTATTTTATGGATTTCTTTTGTTCTTATTTTATTTCCCTGCCTCTTCCCTTGGAGTGCGGAGCTACTGTAAAAATGTGGGGAAAATGTGAGAAAAAAAAACCCTCCAAATATACAGAAATGTTCAAAAGATTTGTTGCTACATTTTCTCCACTTCCTACTGTATGTTGTAAAAAACAAAGGAGAGATAAATAAACTTCTCCTCCTCATACTGCTTTCTGCTCATTTCTGCACTGTTTCCATCATTTATTTCTCGTGTTTCTTTCTATATTTACTGTACTTCTCAGCCTTTCTTTATTCAGGCATACTCTCATTGCGTCATCTCCTGTCTCAGACTTTCTTTGTCTCCGTCTCTCTCTCTCTTTTTTTTTTATTTCCACAGATGGTAAGATGTACAATGATTTATATGTTAAGTTGGCACCACCATCCATAATGGCGGGAGATTCATGGAAAAATCTTGGTGACTGCGGCATTCCTGCTGCGCCCAGAACGACTTCCTACTGATCTCATCAAGGCTGCTACTATCGTCTCTGTGGTTCACCAATCCCAGCAATTACACACACAGCTGACTCTAACCTTTAGTTACCATATGGAACATTAACAATGTTCATCACCGGCTCAAAACACAACTCATCCTCCTTTTTTTTTTTACCTTTAGCCATAGATTTACAACTATGGTTTGCTTTAATAAAAAAAATTTCAAGATATATTTTTAAAGCCAGATTCCATTTGGGATCATGAATTTTTAATGCCGTTTTGGAGTTTTAAAGAAACCCATCTAATTGCATATGAAAACAATCACTTGAGTTGTTATGATCACATAGTTGAATGATTCAAGTATTACACTGATCTAAGATCAGTTTGGTAGCAAAACAAGATAAATCCCATTTATTGACGATTTCAAAACAACAGAATCGTTTGTTCTCTACGCTCAGTTCTGTTCACTACAGTACATCCTGTTCTCCACTTGGGGTTTCTGAACTATTATAACCTCAGGTAACCATATATTTATATAAGATTAAGCAATGTGCAACACATCCCTGTACTGTATGATTACAAGAGCGCCGTCTTCAACTACCAAAGTGAAGCTGAAATTGGTAGAGAAGGAAGCTGATGATGCTTTGCAAACTGAACATGTTTGTGTTGCTTTCATTCATTCATTCATTCATTCATCTTCTATACCGCTTTATCCTTCTATTCAGGGTCGCAGGAGGCCTGGAGCCAGGCGGCTTAGGGCACAAGGCGGGGTACATCCTGGACAGGGTGCCAATCCATCGCAGGGCACACACTCATACGCACATTCACACACTACGGTCAATTTGGGAACGCCAATTAGCCTAACCTGCATATCTTTTGGACTGTGGGAGGAAACCGGAGTACCCGGAGGAAACCCACCAAGCACGGGGAGAACATGCAAACTCCATGCACACAGAGACGGGAATCGAACCCAGACCCTGGAGGTGCAAGGCGACAGTGCTAACCACTACACCACCGTGCCGCCTTGTGTTGCTTTCAATAATCTATAATTAAAAAGGTTTTACGTGCAACAAAACATACAGTAACAGTTTTTCTTGTATCAATTTGCTTCTGTGAGTCATTAACAAAAACCAAAAAAAATCAAGGCATATTAAAGCATATACAGTAGTTTACTAACTAACATTACTAACATTCAACTAACATATTATTATAATTTAAACCTGCATACAGTAGCCACAAACACATGGCCACAAACACAACTGCAGACTGATTTATCCTTTGTGGCAAAACTGTAGGAGGTAGAGCAGCTTTTTGCTAAAATAATTCTACAGAATACACATGAATTGCCATATTTAACATAATATTTTGCCATTTGTGTTTTTAAATACTTTTGTAACAAAAGATATAATGAATAAAATATGATTTTGTTATACTTCTTAATTCTTTAAAAAAATTTCAGTTTTTTCAAAAATGTCAAAATGGAGACATCTTATTTTGCAGTAAAACAATAATAATTTAGTTGATTTTTTAAATTGGTTCTATAAAGTTTTGCAATTACAGAATAACTTAGGTTCATTCTCATATTTAGGGGGAAAATTCCACCAAACATAACACATACAGTACAGTAGTGACGTTGTTTGTGATTATTATACAGGCGGCTAAAATGTTATATTTTTAATACAATACAATAATATGTGTAATCACCTGATTACTGTTTGGGAATTATTGAGGTTTGGATTAAATCTTATCAAAGTGAGTGATCGTAAACAAGCTAAAAACCATAAAAATTCAATAATCCATAATCTCATAATGATGTTGTAATTTTCAGACCTCGTGTGGGAACCACGGCTAAATGTTCCCGAACTCTTACTTTCTGTCAGTTTTCCAGCTTTGTACTGTATACTGCATCCTTATTAACTGCTGTAGGATGGTTCATTTTATCTGCTTACTGTTTGTAGGAAATTGTGTCAGATCACAGTGGTACGGTTTGCTCCATTTCATTTGAAGGATACATGTTAGTAGGGGCAGATGGTATAAATGAGCTAGCAGCGTTAAGCTCCTGCGTCTTACACAAAACAACAACAACAACAACAAAAAAGAATTTGTAGAACCAAGGACAACTGCATCATTAATGGTACGAAGAAGCTGATGTCTTTTTAGATCTGATTTCCTACGTGCCGATCAGTGACAGTAAAGTCTGACTGATATCAAAGATATAACAGTTTATCCTGCTATATAATAATCACACACAACGTCACTACAGTAAGTGTTACATGTGTTACAATTCCAACATCTTACATGCATCCCATAACACATGTGAAGCTTATGGGATGTACTGTATGTTGGAATTGTTCTCTTAAATACGATAATGCATAAACAAAAAACACAGATTGTGCTGTGCAGAAAACAGCATGCTCCATATGTAGAGCAGAGCATGATGGGAAAACACTACCGTGCACACTGGGTGAGCAGTGACCCATTTGTAGACTTACATCTGTATCTCCAAAAGTTAGGAATACGTCCTACTGACGATCACATTAAATCTAATGCATTATGCATTAAAACACATTTCCATTGGAATACATTTACATACACCACAAACAGATTTTATACAATATTAACTTTATATCTTTAGGGGGTTGTGAATCCCTGCATTATTCTAAATCACTAAAGCAATCATCACACAGTTCAATCTTTCCCCTCGTTGCTGGTTTCAGCTCCTCATCACCTTCTCTACGTTCTCCGTCGCGCTCTCGCTCTCCACCTCTCACTCCTGGTGAGGAAGTTCTTCTCTACGGTACCCTGGGAACGAGAAGTGAGAATCTCAGCTGGAGCTGTGGGCATTACTGACTCACTCTACAAACTCTCTCAAACATCAAGGCACTCACTATTAATATATTTACATAAACACACCGTATATACAGTACACCGATCACATAACATTAACACAGATTATCAATTATGCTGTATGCCAGTAAACTGGTTATATGGTTAATGCTTGCACTGATGGAAAGGCACCAGAACACCCAGTGCACCACATACGATGCCAAAGGAGCCCAAGACCGCCAACCTGGCCTCCAAACTCAGCTGGTCCCAATCCGATCAAGCTCTTGTGGGGTGCGTCAGACAAACAAGACACCCAAAGAATCCCTTGATAATATCGTGGTACCACACACACACACACCACAGCACGCCCCAATAATACTGTTCCAGTTTGCGTAACTCAAGATTGTGTAGGTCCCTGTGTACTTCTAAAGCAGCTCTGACCCTTTGAGGGCTTCACTGGATGTCCGAAGGTATGCTGTGGTGTCTGACACTAAAACCTTACCAGCAGATTCCATAAATCCTGGAAGTTATGAGATATGGCCTCCATGGATCAGATTTGTGCCATAATGTTTAGGGAAAGGTACGGGTCAATGTAACACCCACATGGATACCAGGATCCAAGGTTTTCCAGTAGTATAGAGTATTACCTAAAGCATCTCCATCCTCCTGATTGCCTTTTTCCTCGTAGCACACCCTGGTTCCCCAGGAAATCGATGTTTACATGATGTAAAAGAAATCACGATTCATCAGATCTGGTCATCATCTTCCATTGCTCCATGGTCAAGGTCTGATGCTCGTGTGCTCATTATACACACTTTTGTCAGTAGGCAGGAGTCAGCAAGGGCCCTTTAACTGTCTGAGGTTATTATACAGCAACCTGTGATGCTCTGTGTGTCCTGACACCTTTCTATCAGAGCCAAATCTTTTTTAGCGGGATCACACCAGGTGGGCTTGCCTTTCTTCCCCATGCACATCATGGACACCCATGACCCTGTAGCTGGTTCCCCCGGTTATTCTTCCTTATGCCCCCCCCCCACCCCCACCCCAAACCCCCACAATTTGGAAATTGTGGTCGTCTAGCTGTCATAATTTGGCCATGTAGTTCAAAGTAGTTCAGATCCTTGTGGTTCTGAAATTGTTCCCTGCTTTAAACAAACCACATTTGAGAAGTGATTGTTCACTCGCTGCCTAATGTATTCCAACACTTGACGGGTGCCATGGTAACGAGATAATCAATGTTATTCACGTCACCTGTCAGTGGTTTTATTGTAATGGCTAATTGGTGTGTATGGATTGGATGTATACAGTTATTCTCAGTAAATGTGTGTGTGTGTGTGTGTGTGTGTGTGTGTGTGTGTGTGTGTGTGTGTGTGTGTGTGTGTGTGTTCTTGTATGAATAGGCAAATCCATATTCTAGTGGTATTTCACAGCTGATGTTGCTAATGCATGCAAAAACTCATACATGCATAGACTCACATTTCAAGTGCAGGCCGTGAAAAAAATGAGAGAGAGAGAGAGAGAGAGAGAGAGAGAGAGAATGACATCGTTGCTTTTGAAATAGACTGGAAATGGCATTTTTTAAATGTCTTCTTGTACAAGAGCAATTTTCCAAATCATTTCCATCAAATGCGATTTACTCAGCCTGACAGGGTTTAAAACTCGTCTAAAGCTTCAGTGTGAGGCTGGTAACAAAAGGCGGGAAAAAAAGAGGAAGAAAAAGAATAAACTGAATTGGAACACATTGCATATTACATACTATATAAAAAAAAGATATAATAACTTTTTGTTTTGCGCAATAAAAGGCTACGGTTTTTGAATAATACACACGTTGAGATCATTACATCTGCCTACTTGTCTTTTGGGCCTCATTCAGATGAATATGGATATTAAAAAAACAGACCCTTTTCCTCTATTAAAGAAAAAAAAATGTACATCTATATGACAGCATATCTCTCAAACCCCATGAGCAACATGAGTATGCCAGACCAAAAGGTGGTGATAATGAGTCATAAAATTGGACGCCAAATGCATGAAGAGCATAGAGAGAATTCACACACACACACACACACACAGAATACACTCTGGCAGGTCTGCTGGCCTGTTTAGAAGATCCACCTACCGCACCTAGCACTCGTAGGTAGGTACTGTAGCACTAACTAATTATAGACAGCGTCTCGAGCTGGCAGTGGCACCGAGGTGTTTAAAAAGTGGCACCTGCACTGCTGTACCCGATACACGTGTACCCACCCCAGTCACACACCGCCGTGTGCTAAGAAAAATCCTCCACCCAAATAGGCTTAGGGGCTCAGACGCTCGTTCCTCTTCCGCTGATGGACACGACAGACAGGACCACGACCGACTGCGCAGAAAAACAGAAAAAAACAAAAAAGATGAATACAGCGCATGCAGATTATAATGTAATGATTTGTGCAGGAATGTGTCATAAAAAAGGTAGTGTTTTAATTAAGCATGTGATTTCTGTAAGAAGAAGAGACAGCCAGGACGGCACGGGAAGGAGAAGGGACGTGTCTCATATGCGAGAAGTAATTTGGATGAGATTATGTGTTATAATTGAGGTCCTACAAACACCGTTGGAATAAATAATTGGAAGAAAGACGTGGGTGCGACAATGCAAAGAAGAAAAGGCGTAGAAAAGGAATCCAAGAAATGTGTAAAGAAGTGTCAAACATCGAGTCGAGGGACACGGCAACTCTAGGGACTATAGCAGGCAGGAACATAACAGTAATATTAGTTCTGTTATCAACCAAATAGATTAGAAACATAATAACCGGCCTGCGAGTGGTGCAGCGGTGAAGTGTTCAAATCCCAGATGATGTGGGACGGGTCCCTCGAACCGCACCCCAACGCCAAACAAACAAAAAAATGTATACATATCATTAAAATCAATAAAAATAACCACTGTTTAAGTTCCCACTCAGTTACAGCGAGTGTCGTAAAAAAAAAATAATAAAAAAAAAAGATCAGTTAATTATTTAATAGCCAACTTGTGGATTTTTATACAGCCCTTAAATTTTACTATTACAACTTAAAAAAAACAGCAACATAGGATTACACAGTACGCATTCAGTATTATCAACTGGCTCAATCAGTCTCTTTAGTGCAAAATGGACCTCTTTGCCTACTGTATCTCCAAGATCCATGGATATGTATAAAAAAAACTCAATTATTTAAATAAAAAACAATTAATAATAATAAAAAATAAATAAACTCCTTCCACTTCTGTTCTGCGGCTGCTTTCACACTTGATTTTTTTTTCTGAGCTGGCAGCACACATATCACATGTCAGCCTACGGAAAGCAGCCAAAATCCCAACATTGCAATCTAACTAAAAATAACAATTTGACTATTTTTGACTTTTTACATTCATCGATGTGATGTGACGTCCCACTTTAACTCTGCTTTAAAAGCAGCTTAAACTCTTTTAATGTTCTGCCTTTGAAGCCACAGCAAAAGCAAACAAGAAGAAAGACCTAGAATGATCTGGATGCTTTAGATTTACCATCTACTTACTTCTGTCCTCTGTTCAGTTTATCGCCATCTGATTGGTCAGGAGGTAAAAACAGTACTATTGTCGTATTTAAATAAATATTTACCTTTTTTCCACCTAAATGTATATAACTGGAATATAATGTTATACGATTGTCTAACCCTAAACCTAACCCTAACCCTTTATCGAACCATATACTGAGGACAGTTCCACTCGATGGCCATGAAGATGTGACTGCAGTCGCTCAAAGTTCCTGAAATTCCCTAAAACAGTTTTGTACCCGAGTCGCCAATAACCAAAGTCATCTTTACATTAACTCATTGAACTTTGAGCCTCATAGCAAATCAGGCCATGCTGTATATATTCTGATATCACCCAAATAACGATGGGTTCCCTGTTGAGTCTGGTTCTTTCAGGGAGCTTTTCCTTGCCACCATCACCACTGGCTTGTTCAACTCATAATTATGTTTTACTCTTTTTTTTTCACCACTGTTAAAACCTCTATAGAAATAAAATTTTATTTAACTTCCATTAAAAGTATGGCAGCATGGTGGTGTAGTGGTTAGCACTGTCACCTTCCACCTCCAGATCCGGCTTCGATTCCCGTCTCTGTGTGCATGGACTTCGCATGTTCTTCCTGTGATTGGTGGGTTTCCTCCAGGTACTCCGGTTTCCTCCCACGGTCCAAAGACATGTAGGTTAGGTTAATTGTAGGCCAGGTGTAGCTCAGTGGTTAAGGCATTGGACTACGGTTCGGAAGATACCAGGTTCAAACCCCACAACCACCAAGTTGCCACTGTTGGGTCTTTGAGCAAGTCCCTTAACCCTCAACTGCTCAGATGTATAATGAGATAAAAAAATGTAAGTCGCTCTGGATAACAGTGTCTGCCAAATGCCTAAATGTTAATTGGTGTTCTCAAATTGTCAGTAGCATGTGTTTGGCCTCATGCTCTACTCAAGTCTCCTGGGATGCCCCCCTGTGACCCTGAATAAAGGATTAAGGGTTAACGAACGAGTGAGTGAATTAAAAGTGCTGAAAGACTTAACGCTGTCCATCGTGTTCGGTAAATCACACAAAACCCACAAAGTTGGCGTCTCAGCATGCGCTTTCACAGAGCGCGTCACCATTTTGCAATTAGACAGCTCATTACATTTGACACAACAGCATCGAAAATCTGGGGTGATGTATTACATGTGCGTTGGAAACACCATGCATGGCGTTACTTTCCAAACAACAAGTGTGCTGAGTGCTAATGTGCTTTTGCTAGCATTTAGAGCAACTTCGCGCAACAAGTGCAGGACTCTGCTCAGAGGTCACTGTCTTCCCAATTCACTGCTTATTTCAAACTCATGAGGTGCTTAACTGCTGCCTTTGAGTTCCACCTTTATAAACTAGGATTGGAGGTTTTTTTTCCTACAGTATGAGCCCAGTGCGGTCAATTGCGCTTTGAAACAAGTAAATATTTTTTATGCGGTACAGAATTAAATGATTGGCACTGCAGATTCGCCTCAATCTTACTTAATCCTTCAGTTTAGTTTTTGTACTATGGTATCTGATCTACTCTACATGAGATATCTATTATAGAGTAACTGTTTACCGTATTATTAAACCTCCCGAAGGTGTGTCACACACATCACACGTCTCAAAATGTCAGACCTCAGTTCTGTGATGGCGGACTCTGTCCTTGTTTCACAAAGAACTCGTCTCAGCAGTCACTACGTCTGTTCCTGGATAAAAGGCCCGACGACAACAACAAGCCCCGATACAATGCCACCAGGACACCAAGGCTCAAAGATGGTGCAACATTCCCTGCTTGCGAAAATGACTCGAGCAGAGCATGTCCCCACCTCCATACACTCACAGGTTGTTAATGTTCTCTAGTTACCTAGGGGCAATATGTACTGTATATAATGCTCTCTTGATGTGTGGTGGTTTGGGGAAATGTGCTACTTAGCTGCTGAAATTCGATCTGGAACGTGGATCCCCCCCCCTCCCCATACCCCCCCCCCCCCCCCCTGAGATGAGGTCCCTGATGTTTTCAGGTGAGATAAATAATAGCATCTGCTTATCATACACAGTACATTTTTATACATTTGAGCCAGAGTCTAATCCTGAACACAAAGTCAACTCCACATTCAGCTCCTTTTTTTTTTCGCCTCCTAATGGTGCGTTTTTACATTTTCTTAGTGTTTGTCATTCTGTGATATTATTTTATACATGAGAAGGTTAAAACGCTCCACAAATCATGCTGTTCACAGCCTTATTTCCATAAGTAAGGGGTTGCTAGCGAACATAATTCATAGGAATAAGACTGGGAAAGTAATCACACTCGCAACGTCCCAGAGAGTGTACCTAATAATATTATATTATAGGCTGTGAGTGTGGGGAGTAATGGCTGTAAACAACTGAAGAAAAAAACACACACAAATGAACTCACTAATGTCTTTAAATGATAAATAGTTTTTAAATCACTGAAAGTTGGCAATCCTGAACTCTGAGTAAAACCACAAAAGTGAGAGGTTTACGCATTTCTAACATTGCCTGCATATTGCACCATAATTACAAGTTGAAAGCTGTTAAAATATAGATAAATACAAAGGTGTACATTTAAATAATGAGGGTTGAAAGGTAATGAGCTGCTGGAGTGGAAGAAAAAGATGAATCTACTCACTGGCCACTTTATTAGGTATACCTTGCTAGGACTGGGCTGGGCCTTTAGAACTGATTCAACACAGTGCTGGAAACATTGCTTGGAGATTTTGGTCCATATGAGAGCATCACGCAATCGCCACTACGTCCCAAAGGTGCTCTTTCGGATTGAGAAGTGGATGCCGTTTGAGTAACGTCATATGACATGGCGCAATATGGGGATGGACACGGTCTGAAACAATACTCAGATAGGAGTTTAAAACATGCACAATTGGTACTAAAGGCAAGTACTAAAGGTACTCAAGGCAAGATCTCACTCACACCATTACAGGCCTTAACCGCTGATACAAGGCAGGACGGATGCAGGATGTTGTTTACACTAAATTCTGACCCAACCATGTGAATTTCGTGGCTGAAATCGTGACCAGGCAACATTTTTCCAATTTTATTGTTTATTGTTACATTTAAATTCATAGCATTGGCCTCCGAGTGGCGCAGTGGTAAAGCGCTCGGCCTGTCATCTGGAGATCGCTGGTTCGAACCCCAGGTGATGTTGTTTTCCTCTCACAGCACAGAGAAAGCTGATTGGCCGAGCTCTCTCACAGAGGAGGTATGAGAGGTACTTGCGCTCCCACATTAATCACGGCTCTACAGCCAATTAGGGGCATCTGTGAGCTCGCGCATGCGGAAGGAGTGGATAGCGCTTTCCTCCGAGTGTGTTACTCCGCCCCTAATGGTGCGTGAGCAAGCAGTTCGAAAAGATGCGGACGGCTGACGTCACGCGGTTCGGAGGAAACACGTGATAGTCTTCGCCCTCCCGACTGAATGGTAGTGGTAGCCTTAATGTGGGAGCCCCCCCTAGTGACGGGGAGGAATTAGACACGACTAAATTAGGGGAGAAAATTGGAAAAATCCCCAAAAATAATGATAAAAAAAATAATAATTCATGGCATTTGCTAGATACCCTTATCCAGAGTGTTGCTCAAAGGGTCAACAGTGTCAGCTTGGTGGTGGTGGGGTTTGAACCTATGACCTTCCAATCAGTAGTTTAACACCTTATGCACTAATGGTTCGCTTCCCCCATGTGAGCTCATGCAGATTGTAGCCTCAGTTTCATGTTCTTATCTGACAGGAGCGGCATCCAGTGTGATCTTCTGCTTCTACAGTATAGTCTATCTGCTTCAAGTTACAACGTGTTGTTTGGTCAGAGATGCTCCTCAGCAGACCTCGGCTGTAACAAGATTGAATTAGTTTATTTTATTTTAAACTTTATTTGAGTTTCTATAAGCTTGAACCTGTTATGGCACCTTGCTGGCACATTTTCCTCTAAAATGTCTGTACAGCCGAGTCACTGGCAATCTGTAAGCGGATTAATTCACCCCCCAAAAAAACCTTTTCCAACAGTGTTTCACTGATGGCACTTACAGTTAGTAACCGAGTGTAACCAGATTTTATCCAATGACGGAAACCTCTGGATAAGAGCGTCTGCCAAATGCCTAAATGTAAATGAACCAGTCTGGCCGTTCTCCTCTGATCTCTGGAATCACAAAGGCATTTTTACCCAGATAACTGCCAACACTTGATATTTTAACCCTAGTGTATGAAAATCCCAGTAGATCAGCAGTTTCTGAAATACTCCAGGCCACCTGGGAACAACAACCTTTAGAGTCACTTAAATCACCTTTCTTCCCCATTCCGACGCTTGGTTTGAACTTCAGCAGATCGTCTTCACCATGTCTCCAGCCTAAATGTTCCTCCAAAGTTTCAACATGTGTTATTTAAGTGACAGTTTTAAAATCTTTAATCAATAAGGTATTTTCCATTCATAGAACCTTTTACATGGGGATGTTTTTTGTTTTTCTCACCACTCTGTAACATTAAAGACAGCCGCCCCACTAATGACCGTCCCGTGGTCAAACGTCACTTTTTTTGGTCATCAGATACACATACACTTTTCACCCCATTTGGATTGATGATGATTTGTAATGGGGCGGCGCGGTGGTGTAGTGGTTAGCACTGTCGCCTTGCACCTCCAGGGTCTGGGCTCGATTCCCCGGCCAGGCTCGATTCCCGTCTCTGTGTGCATGGAGTTTGCATGTTCTCCCCGTGCTTGGTGGGTTTCCTCCGGGTACTCCGGTTTCCTCCCACAGTCCAAAGATATGCAGGTTAGGCTAATTGGCGTTCCTAAATTGCCCGTAGTGTGTGATTGTGAGTGTGTGCATGTGTGTGTGCCCTGCAATGGATTGGCACCCTGTCCAGGGTGTACCCTGCCTAGTGCCCGAAGTCTCCTGGGATAGGCTCCAGGTCCCCCGCGACCCTGAACACAGGATTAAGCGGTATAGAAAATGATGATGATGATTTGTAATGTTCTTCATTAATAGCCTTGAGTAAGATTGAAGTCTTTTGATTGTTTATTTGTTTTTTGTTTTTTTTACGATGCTACTGAACATTCTCTGTATCTAACTAACTGCTTTTCTAGATTCTGTTTTTGCTTTTAGTATTTTCAACCATTTCAACTGCAAAAACCTTTCAATTTAATGCTTGGAAATACCTAATAAAGCTGTCTGGAACTACAAAAGGAGTGAACTGAAAGCCAGATCAGTAGCACTGAGAGCGGAGAAATAAACCCTGGATCAGTTGATGGAAGGACAGGGAAAGGGGAGTGGGTAGGGGGGCTGACGGGGGGAGGGGGGGGGGCTGCCCGGGGCTGACAAACTCATAAACGAAATAGAAAAAGCAACACTGTTCCAGATGACATTTTTATTGATTGGTAGAGAAATAGCCCTGCCGCTTGACATTGCTAATCTCTTGGGCTGTGATATCCACTGAATGCTTGAGTGTGTGTGAGTGTGTGTGTGTGTGAGTGAGTGTGTGTGTGTGTGCCGATGCTCAGACATGTCGAGCCAGCTTGTCGAAGCTTGTGATAAATTCATTGTTTTCACGTGAACATGAGGTACATGGAGGTTCTTGGCCTGTTTTCACTGGGAGAAAAGAGAACACACACACACACACACACACATAGACTTTATGGTCCTGTTGACAGAAAAGCCGTCAGAAGAATAGTAATGTAGAGAGAGATGTATTTGAATTTATTGTAGTTCTTTGGTCCAGTTTTTGCCTCAAATTCAATTACTGTATCCCCATTATGAAATTGCTTTCTGTGCTTTTAATTAAAGCTTTGGCAACAGTCTTTAACTTCAATCCTTGCCAATAAAGCTATTTAGCAGGAGAATCTGAAATATTCTAAATACTAGGCAAATGGAAATAAATGCATGAAGCCTGAAGAGAGAATGAAGGAAGACACGGCGTGAGAGAGGTGAAGGACAGAAGGTGAGCAGAATGTGAGGGATTAACTCCCCGTGTGTGTGGACGGTCAGGTAGCATCTCAGGACGTCTTCCTGTTTCCTGTTTAGAGAAAGCTGACAATGAATCAGCACAGTCGGTACTGCCAAAGCACCATGTAGTCAAACTGCAGCCAGCACCACACACAGGGCTACAGGATGCACACACACACACACACACACACACACAAACGCATGCAGCAACATTTCACAGTGTCATATATTGTCTGTGAAGGAGACAGTGAGTAGAGAAAGAGAGAGAGAGAGAGAGAGAGAGAGAGAGAGAGAGTGAATGGATAGTAGATTACATGAAAAAGCATTCCAGCTGCGTCAGCACCACAACCCTGACCAGGGCTACTGCCGATAAATAAATGAAAAGGGCTTCTATCTGCAACACATGGCAGAGATGATGAACAGAGAGAAGAAGAGATAAGGAGAGGATGAGAGTGGGTGAGAGAGAAGACAAGAGGAGGGATGCCAAGGCCACACACAGGGAGAGCCACATGGCAAAAAAAAACTTTGTGCTGTTCATTCGCTTCGCCATGCAGAGAGCTCCAACAGGGTCATCTGGATACAGGCACAGTATGGGCGCATTGCTCTTACAGGGAGAGAGAGAGAGAGAGAGAGAGAGAGAGTAGGTTTTCAGGGCTATAACTTGATTTATGGTTAGTATTTATCATATTTTAAAATTCAAACATCCTTGGCATGATTCTACAAGGCTCTGGATTTGTACAAAAACATGAACAACCTTCTTTCAAAAGATATTTCAGTTCCTCCACTTTTTGAAGATGACGAGGGTTTAGACTCCTGTTTAATACGCCTCTCCAAAGTATCCCATATGGCCCCATTAAAGCCCCCAGCGAGCCCTCGTGGAGTCGTCTTTGAACTTCAAATGGAATGAAATCATCATAATCATCATCATATGATATACGTAAGCAGTGTTGTAATGTTACAAAATACAAATACTTTGTTACTGTAATGAAGCTGAGTGTTCACATACTGTATGTGCACGCTACCTTGTTTTTTTTTTATATTTTACTTCAATACATTTGCTAAATAAAATGTGTACTTTTGCTCTGATACATTTCTTCTCTACTCGTGACAGAACTCGTTCATTCGTTCACTCGTTCACGTTGGTGATGTGATGCCTGTCTCATACCAACATTGTGGTGCGATGGATTGAAAAATTCTTTGAACACTTTTTTATTATTTCATTCATTCATTCATCTTCTATACCGCTTAATCCTGTGTTCAGGGTCGCGGGGGACCTGGAGCCTATCCCAGGAGACTTCGGGCACTAGGCGGGGTACACCCTGGACAGGGTGCCAATCCATCACAGGGCACACACACATACACACACTCACACACCCAATCACACACTACGGGCAATTTTTAGGAACGCCAATTAGCCTAACCTGCATATCTTTGGACTGTGGGAGGAAACCGGAGTACCCGGAGGAAACCCACCAAGCACGGGGAGAACATGCAAACTCCATGCATACAGAGACGGGAATCGAGCCTGGCCGGGGAATCGAACCCAGACCCTGGAGGTGTAAAGCGACAGTGCTAACCACTACATCACCGCGCCGCCTTTTTTTTTTATTATTTATTTTATAAATTTTTATTTCTTAGAATGTTAAATTGTTATGCTCTAGGTGCTTGTGGATGGTTGTTTTCCCGCTTTTGCTGTTATTACTGCTAAGTATGTAAAAGCCGCAACTTTGAATATTCTGTTTAACCATGTGTTTAACTTTACCCGCAGTCCACCAGATTCGGTGCCTCTTACGCCTAATGAAAGTCACAGAAACATCAGCATTCCAAAACTCACAGTCCAACCTTAAAAAACCTCATGATCAAGCATCAGACATGTAACAGGCCAGTTAACATTTAACATTAGCCAGATATCTGAAAGACTTATGATCCTCTAACATGTGCTACATAACGTCACTGATTAGCCTACTGTACATGCAGATTTTTTTTCATAGCAACACCACTGATTTCTCTTCCCATGGAACCCTGATACACTTATACACTTTAGAATAATAAAGCCACAAATCATGTTTTAGAAATCACTAAAACTCTAACTGCTTACTTTTTACTTGTTTACTTCTAATACTTAAGTACATTTAACATCAGAAAACTACTTTTGATACTTTAATACATAAAATATGAGATCAGGTTTTACTCAAGTAATATTATAAAAGGTGACTTTATCTTCTACCAAAGTCATTTTCTGGTAAGATACTTCCACTTTTTCTCAAGAACAACGGTAACTCTGCATATGAACATTTTCACCTTAAAGACTGAAATGTAGCAAGTTTAATCAGTTGGCCTTGACATACGAAGCATTTTCGGTATTTTGTGTAAGATGTAGTGAAGACTCAGCACCATGAGTCCCAAGAATGTCATCAAGGATGGTAACAAGAAGAAATGTTCATATGCAGAGTTACCGTTGTTCTTGAGAAAAAGTAGAAGTATCTTACCAGAAAATGACTTTGGTAGAAGATAAAGTCACCTTTTATAATATTACTTGAGTAAAAACTGATCTCATATTTTATGTATTAAAGTATCAAAAGTAGTTTTCTGATGTTAAATCAGATGTTCAGTTTGGTTTTTAAATCAGCTGGAATCATAAACTAAGATTAAGTAAGGTTTAATGTCTATTTATTTTATATTTTACTTAATTTATATGCCTTTTCTAAATGTTTTGATTGTTTTTTTATAGGCAAAAATATGATTATAGTGTTGGAAATTGGTAATATTAGTAATATGTTTGAGTGGCTGGAACGGATTATCTGCATTAACATTATTTCCTATGGCAAAATGCGTTTCACAATATGAAAGTTTGCCTTAAGAACTCGCCTCCGGATTTGGATTCAATTTGTATGCCGAGGTACCGCTGTATCCACTTTCAATTACTGTACTTTATACAGGGTGGTCAGTCAGGGGAAGGGAATTCCACCGGATCATAACATTGCCACCATTAAAAAAAAAAAAAAAAAATATATATATATATATATATATATATATATATATATATATATATTTTTTTTTTTTTTTTTTTTTTTTTCAGCAATTGTAGTTTACCTTGCAACTTATTTAAAATGCAACAAAATCAATACTAACATTAAAATCCCTGCAGAATTTATACCAGTTCATGTTAGCATGATTCAGATTAGTTTGATTAGTTGATTTTTATGAGTCGAATCTGGTTAATTTACTATTGTTAAATTGGACTGGATTAGTCAAACAAGATTAGTTAAACGTTGTCCGTTAAGCTAAATCAATTAAAATAAAATAATGAAACTTAATGAGTTGAACCTGATGATTTATTGTTGATTAGGTAGAAACTTGACCCTAATTCTTACCCTAATTAGTTGGAATGGTAGGCCCCAGTCAGTGCAGATTGGTAACGTCCAGCACCAGCACACTGAGCACTGGTGTCCTCCAGGGCTGTGTGCTCAGTCCCCTGCTGATGCACGGCTGCTCCAATCACATAATCAAGTTTGCTATTGACACGACCGTGGTGGGTCTCAGCAGCAAGAACGATAAGTCAGAACGAGGAAGTGCAGAGGCTAACGGACTGGTGTAAAGACAACAACCTATCTCTGAATGTTGATAAAACTAAAGAGACTGTTGACTTCAGGAGGACACAGAGCAACCACTCACAGCTGAACATCAACGGCTTCTTTGGGGAGATCATTAAGATCACCAAATTCCTGGGTGTCCACCCGGAGGAGAACCTTACCTGATCCCGCTACAGGAAAGCCCAGCAGTACTTTTTCTCAATGAGAAGGCCGAGGAAGGCCCAGCGTCCACCACCGATTCTAACCATTTTCTACAGAATGACTATCAAGAACATACTGAGAAGCTGCATCAGTGTCTGGTTTGGTAATAGTACCATAGTACCAAGTACCAATAGTACACTACATGCTGCACCAGCAAAGCCACCAGCATTGTGGTTGATCAGACCACACTTTTCACCCTCCTGCCATCTGGAAGAAGGTACTGAAGCATCCAGACATCCAGACTGTATAACAGCTTCTTTCCACAAGCTACCGGAACCACAATAAAATGGGACTGGACTGATAAACACACACACACACACACACACACTCAGATAAACTCACTCACCTCTAAACAACGGGACTGGACTGACAAACACACACGCGCGAACACACTGATCTACAACCATCTATCAATTCCATACACTGACCTACAATTGCTTTCTTGCACAATATTTATTAGCTGTTTTTTGTTAATTTATAATGTTCATTAGTTTTGTCTCAGCTAGTCAGTTTTGTTAATTTATGTTGTTAATTTATGTTGAATGTACTGTATGTACTGTAGTTTGTAGTTCCTTGGTCCAGGAGGAACGTTGTTTCGTTTCACTTTGTACTGAACTGTATAATGTTGAATGACAATAAAAGACGACTTGACTTTAATTACAGTATTTGATGCTGGATGTATTGAACCTCCCAAGTCAAATCCTAAACCTGAAGTTGTACTTAATTAGACAAACCAGGTAAGCTGAATTTGATTAGAAGAAACAGCAAAGTTAAACTTGACTATTAAAAGCGGATAACCGGAACCCAGTGAGTTCAATTTGATGCAGCTGAAGTTGAACCTGATGAGTTCAACCTGACCATTGAACCTTATAAACTCAGCCTAAAAAAACTCAACCTGGTAAGTGGTTCAGTATTTAGTTGAACCTGCTGTTCTAAAGTATGAAAAATATGACGCACTAAACTGTACAGTTCAACAACATCTGTAATTCAACATTTTAATGGAATACTTCTGTCTGTCGTTTAAAAGCCACTCAAACCACGAATTTGCATTTGGCACTTGAACACATATTTTCCTCTCTCTCCTTCTCTCTCTCTCCTTCTCTCTCTATTTTTATCTCTTCCATATAACGCATATATTTTTTCGGACTCACAAAGACCAGGCCAAGCATTTGCCTCTGACTGACACATTTCAGGCAGTGTAACTGATCGTGTTCGTCCACCTTGTAATTCTCAAACATCCGTGGTGTCATTCTTTCACTACTTCCAACTTACTGTTGTTACTTATTTTTGTACTGAGATTTTTATTCTCTAACATCTTAAACAGTTTGCCAATACTTATTTCCAAATCTGTGTGCTAGAGCGAGTAGATTGAGAGAGCGAGACTCTGTAGAGAGCCGGTTGGCCAGAAGAGATTTATATTTTATTGAACACAGGGGTCAGCCTGATTTAAGTCAGTGCCAATATTTTCTTGCTCTTTTTCTGTATTTGTAAAGGATAAAGTCCAGGCTATGCCCTGCAAGTGATATTGGTGGTGTTCAATGAACTTTCTTATTATTCATTCATTCATTCATTTTCTATACCGCTTAATCCTGTGTTCAGGGTCGCGGGGGACCTGGAGCCTATCCCAGGAGACTTTTGGGCACTAGGCGGGGTACACCCTGGACAGGGTGCCAATCCATCGCAGGGCACACACACATACACACACTCACACGCCCAATCACACACTACGGGCAATTTAGGAACACCAATTAGCCTAACCTGCATATCTTTGGACCGTGGGAGGAAACCGGAGTACCCGGAGGAAACCCACCAAGCACGGGGAGAACATGCAAACTCCATGCACACAGAGACGGGAATCGAACCCGGACCCTGGAGGTGCAAGGCGACAGTGCTAACGACCCAAATGATATTTTCTCCAAAAAAAAAAAAAAGTATTTTAAAGCTTAGAGTTATTCAGCTCCAGAACTACTTTGGTCCTCACATATACCAGAATTGGTTTTATCATTCAATTAAATTGTTTTATTCAAAGATTGAGTGGAACATTAATTTAGCTGAATCTTTTCCTGATGGCCTATAAAGCCCTTGTGGTTGTCTGACTGAGAAAATGTTACAGCCAGGACAACGTTCTGATGAGTTAATAAGACTTCTTATTACTTACTCAAACAATGGAAAAAAGGAATTTTTGGTTGTCAAAACATTTTCACAATCAAATTACAATGACCATCCAATGTTAGGATTCCTGATAAAACCAATCGAGCTCCATGATGATGAAACTGTCTCTCATGAAGACCTTCACAGGAAAACAAGACCAAAACTGAGCTCTGCTGCAGAGGAGACGTTCATGTAGAGTCAGCAGCTTCAGAAATCACCAATTAACCTCAAGCAGCACCTCAGATTAGAGCCGTTATGAAGCTTTACAGAGCAGAAGTAGCAGATAAACATCTCAATATCAACTGTTCAAAGGATTATTGTATAGTTTGGACACCTTTAGTATTGTTTAGTAGTGTTGAAAGAAATAAATGGTCTAATATAGAAATCACAATACAAATATCCAAAGCATTAATGCATCTGGGTCAAATACAACAAGGCCAAGAAGAACATCAAAGTCAAATACAAGAAACACGACAAGGACTTAAAACAGGAATCCACTCCAGTCCGGCAGGGCCAGTGTCCCGCACATTGTACATCCTGATTGTAATATTATATTAAATGATTGCATCAGTGCTTTTGTTATTTTGGGGTGACAGAGTTCCTTTTTTTTTGGCTCAATTTTTTGTTTAATTTCAGTATTTTGATTAGCAAGTCAATGCGGTTTGGGTTCGGATTGAAGTCCGTGTGGTCTGTTTTCCGAGAAAGATTTTCATAATGTTTCATTTTGGTTCGGCAGCTCTGCATCAAAGCGATAAAATCTTTTGTGGTTCTCTCACAACGAGCTCTGCATCTTTGATTTAGTCAAATTTTAAAAAACATTTCGATTTTTTTATTTATTTTTAATTGGTTTAATTAGGACTTCTAATCTTTTCATCATAGACCTGCGTCCTAATCGTTCTCCTTTATATTTTATTAGGTCTGAATGTTTTTGATGACGAGAGCTTCCTGTGTGATGTTTACCATTTTGATCAGTGTTTTGGTATTAATGTTGTTTTTGCCATAATTGGTTCTACAATGGAACCTCGGTTCATGAAGGTAATTCGTCCCTAAGTTCTGGTCGTAGACCGATTCTGTTTTTTCTATAGGAAATGCATGTAAATAGAATAATCTGTTCTTTGTCACTATGATCTACTGTATATTTAACTTTTGATGTATTTTGTTTTGAGCACAAAATATAAAACATAGAATTAGTAGAGTGGCAGGATGGAGCATGTGGAGTCAAAACCGACCCCTTCCTGCACTCTCTGGGCACGAGAAAGCCAGAGGTCCATTAATGCTGATTATCGCCAGTGGGCCCAAACGACGGAGTGATCAAGGGAGCCTATGGAGTGAGTGAGGATTGACAACAGTTGAAGGCTCATGCCCATCACAGGAACGCGCCGTGACATAAATATTAATATAAACTATACAGGAGAGAGCGTAAGAGTGTCCCCTTCCATAATAAGACTGGGTAAATCTCCTTCAGGGGGTTTCTCTCCTTTTTGTTTCTTGGCCTCTGGTTCGTACACGGCAGCCGGTTTCAGTAAAAATCTATCAAGAGATATTTGTTTCTTCTGCGCTGCACACGTGCACTTGGAGCCAGAAACCACAGGATTCTTGCAGAGTTCTTGTGTAGTCCTATACGAATTTAAGCAAGTAGTTTAAATATTCTGGCTGATCAGTATCTATAAATACTCTATATTCCACCTACAGAAGGTAGAGTGACTTTTTGTGCAACTAAGAAGTTAATTTGCAGCAAAACTGTTTTTTAACTATTCTAATTAAATGTTTGTAGTTTCCCTTGTAGCATATGATTAGTCTACCTGAATCATTTGTGTGTGTGTGTGTGTGTGTGTGTGTGTGTGTGTGTGTGTGTGTGTGTGTGTGTGTGTGTGTGTGGTGGGTTTTTAATGAGCCAACATTAAAATTTCTATTTTCTCTGCTACTGTACATGATGCAGCTGCTGGGGAAACAACACAATGTTTCTTGATCCACAATGTTACTGTATCTGTACCTTTAATGTTCTCAATAAATTCTTGATTTGATGTTTTGTTTTCAAAAATACACAATAATATAAGTCAACGATATTGATAATTTTCAATATTATTATATATTCAATATTCAATGACTAATTTTGTAAATCCTACAATTGTATTTATATATATATATATAGTGAGTCTTATTGGAAATTACTGTAACGTGTCATATTATTTTAGTCAGTTAGAATACAATGAGGCGGCGCGGTGGTGTAGTGGTTAGCACTGTCGCCTTGCACCTCCAGGGTCTGGGTTCGATTCCCCGGCCAGGCTCGATTCCCGTCTCTGTGTGCATGGAGTTTGCATGTTCTCCCCGTGCTTGGTGGGTTTCCTCCGGGTTCTCCGGTTTCCTCCCACAGTCCAAAGATATGCAGGTTAGACTAATTGGCGCTCCAGGTCCCCCGCAACCCTGAATACAGGATTAAGCGGTATAGAAAATGAATGAATGAAAGAATACATTGATGGTGTATGGTGGTGGTTTAGGTATGTTCAAAATATGATTGTTAGAACAGCAAGTGTGCTATAATGATGTTCATAAAAGTCATCATTACAATTCCATACTGTATTTACCTGCCTGAGATATGTGTGTGTTAACAGTTAGGATTTAAACTTCAAACTGTGTATTTGGGTTTTATCGTATATATCAGGTAGAATATGTCGAGTTATCATTAATTTTATAATGTGTAAATTTGATCTCTACCAAAATATAGGAACGATGTCACAAAAATGTAGAACTCTCAAAATTACATTATTATTATTATTATTATTATTATTATTATTTGATCAGAAAACAACCATAAAAACATGTGATCATGTGCTATTTCTCCTTTTCTATTTATATTTCTTTCTTTCTTTCTTTTTTTTGCTCAGTCATTTTTGTATAGTTGGTTAAAATTAAATCAAATTTAATTCATCATACTGCCTATTTTGTGTTGGGAAAAAAAATGTCACTCTATGCTGCACAATCCTGAGCCCTATAAATGTTTTTTAAACAGCAAAACATATAGTGGCTAAAATGCTCTAAGATTTAAGGGCTATACCGGATTTATATTTGACATGCAGCGCTGAAATATTGAAACGTTTCCCTTGTTGATGTTTCTGCATTTGGTTGATAAGCATCAGATTAAACTGCTGAATATAATCACGCACTGCTTATAAAATACTACTATTCAGCTATAAAGCAACAAAATAGTTGAATGAAGTTGTAGTCTTTTATGACTCGATTCTACGATTATTTCATCTAAAGGTGCAGGCTCTTTGTTGGTACCTCGCGTAGTAAAGGTAACAAATAAGTGGAAGAACATCCTCTTAAAAGATTGATGGTCATGGAAGAGCCATATAATTGAGTCAGACACAAACTCTGTCTGTACAAGAACATATCTACAGTATTTAGACAAACCTTTGTTTAGTTTTATTTTTAGGAGCTGGTTTAGATGAATAATGGGCATAAAGTGTTTTGGTGCAATGGGATGTGTGAATGCTTTGGAAGACCCAAAAAGCTCTTTTTTCTGTGCTACCTTCTGGTTCTTCCTTTTAGTTAAATGCATGTACTTAATGCACAAAATATACAGTATAAGTTCTTCTACAGTTACATTGAACATACTGAAAAATCTCTTCCTCTCTCTCTCTCTATTGAGCTACACATGCTACTCCTAATACTATTGATTCCTTCTGCTCTCCAGACTTGCCTGTTCTATCCTGAGGCCCTACTTCTTCTGAAGTTATCCTCAAATGAAAACCATTTGCTGCTGCTGCTGATAGACTCATGTCCATCAGTGCGATGACTGTGGATGGTACCACTTAGAAACCATAAAGATTTTGAACTGCTGCTGCTGCAAGCAGTTTTTTCACTCAAGTCTACTGTACATCATTGAACAGTTGGTAACTGTTCAACTGTCGCAAAATATGTCTAACAGAACAGACATCCAAGTTCAACTGCCTAGAGCCAACCAAATTGGATGGGTTCCATTTTGAGACTGGTTCTTCTCAAGGTTTCTTACTCATATTGGAAAAAAAAAATTCCCCTTTAAGGATGTATTTACAAATCTGCTTTGCGACGGTATCCATTGATAAACACGATATACACATAAAATGGAACTGAACTCAGTGTTGTCTGTAGTTTTATTTCACTTAAGGAATGTTTGCCATGTGCTTCTTTGGGTCCTGAGTCATTTTGGGGTAGCTTGCCAACATTTTATGAGTTTATAGAGCAAGGTCTAGTCCCTGGACCATAATTGTGTGGATCTGGAAGCAGCGGAATGGGGAAAATATTTGACAAAGCCAACTGAGACGACTTATGTGTCTTTTATATTTTATCACTCTGTGTGTGTTTTATACATCATACGTCACCACTTTACCAGCCAGACAAACTTTTAAAATATGATTTTACATAAACTTGCATGTGTGCACATGTTTACGTTTATCGACACATATACTGTATGCACACACAAACTCACACATGTTTAAAAAAAATAATAAATCTCCACTATAAGTTCATTTGAAAATGTACTATATCTGGCTTTGCAGTATTTCAGCAGCCTCTTTTGATTGGTTAATCCTTTGTTGACCAAGGAGAGCCAGCGTCACTCTGGCATGGTTCCCATGGCACAGTTCTGGCCAATCACAGTATGATGAGGCTGATTGCCTAATCATTAGTTCTTGTGTTTTTTTTTTTTTTTTTTTAAGGGAAGCTAACACAGCCTGATAAAAGTGCAAAACCATGTTTTGCCACACATTTAACACATAACATTGTGTGTGTGTGTGGGGGGGGGGGGGGGGGTGCGCTGTTTTACAATCTATAAAATCTATAAAATCTCATCATCATCTAGGAACCTCTGTAGTCCAACTAGGGACCGTGGAGGCCAATGGTGACCACTGTATTCATTCTCATTTTTTACGACCGTGGCAGGACCAAAACAAATAGTGTTATAACTAAAATGACATGTACAGTCTGAAAAAAAATTTGGGAAAGTTGAGTGTTTCCGACTATATTTAAATGGTAGATTTTGGCGGCTCTTGCAGCCCGTTCTTGGTGATGTAGCTATAGTGTGAGAAGAAGGTTCAGTGCCACGCATTTATCGAATAAACTCTATGTAAAACAGGAAACGACTCCTGGTTCTTTCACTGGTTTCCGTTCGCTATACAGTCAACAAACATTTTTTGCTTGTTGCTTTTATTCCGGATTTGCATTAGGATGTTCTGGATTAATGTATGTGTAAGCTTTAATCCATACACACACACATGCTATCCATATGAACATGCGTATGAAGTCAATAATTCATGCTAATGCTGAGAAGATGTGCTATACGCAGCGCTTGGTTGTAAACAGCAGTCACTTTTGAAGCTCCCTACTGTGAAAGTCACACAGTGAATTCACGTACTATAGTTTGTTGAGTAGAGACGATCTGTGTGTGATTAAAGTGTCATGTGAGTGACATGTTTCAGGAATTTGCCAGAGTTTCTTAGGGAACACAAGGAAAACAATTTTGAGTTACTGGTATCCATCATCCATCCATCATGTTATCTATCCATCTGAGTTATACTTTTGAAGATCACAAACTGTACGATTAAATGAATGAATAAAATATTAGAAAATTTTGGTTAAAGAAGCCAGTCTATTAAAACTCAGGAGGACGTTAGTTAGAGAAGCTATCAAGGGCCTGGGGTAAGTCTGAAGAAGTTACTAATACAGTAAGAGAATGGAGCGGGCTGAATGGAAAACGTTACTCGTTCTTTTGACATGATTCGTTCAACCACAACAACAAGGACAAGATCATGGAACATGTATGTTTTATACTGTGTATAATTGTGTTCGTATCCTAGTACCTAGACAATGTTTGTTAGACTTACGAACAAATTGAATTTACAAACATGCTCTCAGAATGGACCTCGTTTGCATGTAGGGGACTTATTGTAATTCCAAAGAATTCACACAAAAAATGCTATTACAGTATCTTTCCCTCACTTTATATATACACTAGCATTCAAAAGTTTATGAACACAAATTTCTTTTTTTTTTGTTTAGTGATTTATTTTCTAGGGTTAGGGTTAGTGTGTTACGGTAACATATACAGTATGGAATTAGGTAATTACGTAACACCAGTTAGTTGTTATTTTAAGACACTGAGGTCGGCCTTTCTGTAATAGTTCCTGTAAGAACAGTATTGTGTCAAGTGCATTTGCAAAATCCGTCCAGCACCATAATGAAACTGTCTCTCATGAAGGCCGTCCCAGGAGGACGAGACCAAAACCTCCCTCTGCTGCAGACGAGAAGTTCATTTAGAGTTATCAGCCTGAAAAATGACCAATTAACAGCAGCTCAGATTAGAGGCGTTATGAAGTCTTTACAGAGCAGAAGTAGCAGAAACATCTCAATATCAACTGTTCAAAGGAGATTCATGCAGTTTTTGGACGCCTTCAGCAAAACTTTACAATGTAGAAAGAAATAAACATCAGGAACCATCATGGAGTTAGAAAGTGTTCTAAAACTTTTGAACGGTAGTGTATATAAGGAGTCTTGTTTAGCTGACTTCATAAGTTGGAGATTTAATACCTTCCAGATGGACAAAGATGGTGAACGTGTTAAGTGGAATGACTGTGTGCATCACAAAACTGAAACACATGTATGCTACTGTGGAACATCTTTACATGAGGATAATCTCACCCAGCTGTACAGTAAGTATTACAGTACAGTCAGACACTTTCCATCAAGCCCCTTGAACACACACTGCCTATTACAAACATTCAGACCTTACACATGTGGTACACACCAGCATATGGAACTTGGGCTACCGCACGCAAACAGACGTGCAGTATATTGTAAGTACGTGTGTGTGTGTGTGTGTGTGTGTGTGTGTGTGTGTGTGTGTGTGTGTGTGTGGAGTGAGACAGATGCAGCAAGATAGCCTTGCATTAATCATTGGCTTCCATTATAAGATCTGAATATGTTAAAATTTCACAGTGGAACTGATTGGATTATTTTTTTTCTTTTTAGAAAAGTTGAAATTTTGGTTGCAGTAATGTTGCGTTCCTCATGAAATCAACAGCTTAGATTCAGATTCTCATCTGAATCCATACACGTCCAACACGTCCAACACCCGAATGTCACAGAAAAGCTCAAGGCACTTTCGGTGTCAGGGGTTGCATGTAGTACTTTTGAGGATTGCTGTCACAGCTAGTTTGGAGCCGTTTCTCAGCACATGCTAGCACGTACAGGCCGATCCAGACTTGTTTCTGGACGCTAATGAGGCCAGATTTGGCAGTTCAACTCCCGAGTCAATATCAGCCTGAAAAAAGAAAAATTCTTAGATGCTGCTATAGTCATGATTTCCATCCAAAATAAGGTTGTCCAATGAGCTATAAGATGTTGTGCTCTGCTCAAGGACAATAAGCATCATTGCTGCACACTCTCAGTTCCAGAATCAATTATTGCTGAACCTCTGAGCCTCGTCCGCCACCGGGTCATCCACACAATTACATTTTAATCATTTGTAGTACATCCTGATGTAACGTTATATGATAAATCTCAGCAGGAAGTCTAACCTTGGATAAATGTTGTCGCCAGAGGTGGAAAGTAACGAATGACATTTACTCGCGTTACTGTAATTGAGTAGTTTTTTTGTGTATTTCTACTTTTTAAAGTAGTTTTAAAAATCTGTAATTTTACTTTTACTTAAGTATGTTTTGTTTGAAGTATTGTAATTCGCTACATTTTAAATCATATTCGCTACTGAGTAAAAAATAAATGAATGAAAATGCTAAAATAATACAAATATTATGCTTTTGCGCCGCGTGTGTGTGTATCATGTCCTGGTCGCGCGCCGCTCCAGACTCCACTCCAGGTTTTCTGACATCGGCATCTTCCTGACCTTCCACACTGTCGCTTCCGCCCTGAGAGTGACGTCATCGACTAGCGCGACCATATATAAACCGAAGAGAGACGCGGGAAAGAGGAAAGAGGTTGTGATTTTGGCGTTTTGATATTTGGTTGTGTATTCTGGTTTTGACTTTTTGCCTCCAATTGACTTTGATTATTGCTTTGTCCCTTTGGTTTGGTTGGTCTTTGTATATATTTGTAGATAATTTCACTGTTTTTGGTTTAGGGAGTCCGGGAAGGTACCTGTATTTTTGTTTGTGTTTTTTTTTTTTTTTTTGCAGGTAATCTAGCTACTAAATATAAATACCATTTTGTTTATTATTTTGGCCTGGGTCCATCCTGAATCTGATCCTCCTTCTCTTGGTGTGTGTGTGTGTGTGTGTGTGTGTGTGTCATTATTTCATCAGTTAATGATTGGATCTAGTTCTTTCTGCCATATACCACCATTTCCATACAGTTTAAAATAGAACCCTGAACCATTCTTTTGCTGTTTGGCCCTAGACTGGGACGTAACACCATATTTAAGTGACCACTTTGATTTACAAGCACAAGAAAGACAACAGCTTTATTATGCAAAGGTCTTCCTTCAGTTAAAAACAACTAGTTTGAGATTTATATCTGCTCATCTTTTTTGAACTACGCTAGAATGCCTCATCCCACCCCGCTGTTAAAAAAATTAAAATAAAAAAGTAACTCGGTAACTTTTACTCTGATTAAATTTTTTAATGAGCTACTTTTTACTTTTACTTGAGTAGATTTTATAAGAGTAACTTTACTTGTACTTAAGTTAAATTTACACTGAAGTAACAGTACTTGTACTTGAGTACAAAATTTTATTACTCTTTCCACCTCTGGTTGTCGCCTACTCGTAGTTGTAATGATGTTGCCTCCGTCGTTGGGACAAAGTTGTTTTAAAATGTTAGTATGACTTGGCAAAAACAGAGCTCAAAACAAAAGAATTTCAAACTTTAATTGCACCATTTATGCGGCTTAATGTCCAATCACAACAACTTCCCACACACTGCACAAGCATTCCAGTTCACCAGTAGCTTGGTTGCCAGGCCTCAAATAAGCCGCATTTACTGGAAGCGGACTACAACTCCCAGCATGCACACAACAACTCACCCAGTTCTAACCAGCCACACCTACTTTCAATCAACCTCGGGCGTAAATAGAATCTCGCTCGCGAAGGTTTTCTCCAGACGTTACCGAGTACAGTGGTACTTTTAAGGTTTCTTCCCATTTCCCGCTTTTTTCATTACAGCACTCTCCCATCACGGCCACAACCACAACCACTGACCGGGAGGGTGAAGGCTATTGCGTGTTTCCTCCGAGACATGTGACTCCAGATAACTGCTGCCGCCGTAACACCCTCGGAGGAAAGCGTTATCTGCTCATGCTGCTTGTCTGAGCTCACAGACGTCCATGATTGACTACCATCATGTGCCACCCATCCTTTAGAGCGTCACCCATCCCTCCCACCCCGTGAGAGAGCTCGGCCAATCAGATCTTTCACTACACCATCACCCGGGATTAAAGTTTTATATTTCAAAAATCATACAGATCACTGGATTTGTGAGTTTAAGTAACATTCATTCATTCATCTTCTATACCGCTTAATCCTGTGTTCAGGGTCGCGGGGGACCTGGAGCCTATCCCAGGAGACTTCGGGTACTAGGCGGGGTACACCCTGGACAGTGTGCCAATCCATCGCAGGGCACACACACATACACACACTCACACACCCAATCACACACTACGGGCAATTTAGGAACGCCAATTAGCCTAACCTGCATATCTTTGGACTGTGGGAGGAAACCGGAGTACCCGGAGGAAACCCACCAAGCACGGGGAGAACATGCAAACTCCATGCACACAGAGACGGGAATCGAGCCTGGCCGGGGAATCGAACCCAGACAGTTTAAGTAACATTCGACACGTAATTACCAAGTATACTGTATTATACTGTAGCGTTCTACATAAGTGGGCAGAAGCATAGAAGCAGGAAGCTTTTCTTAATTTCCAGCGCTCCTCGACGAACACCGCCTGATTTCCGTCATCATCAAAGTGCAATTCACTTGTCATACGCTCACCTTAAATATATATCTAGCCCTTCACATTTAGGACGGCTAGCATAAGCATAGGATTGTGCTTATAAAACCTCCTACTCTAACCTCACACGCTCCGGTTATCTCCAGCCTGAAACGACACCAAAGTGCTAAGCGATGTGCCTGCAATTATTAATGTAGCATGAAATAATAAAAATGACTGATTAATAACATATAAAGCACAGTCTCATTTCTCCAAAGAAGCCGAACGCCAAAGGCGCCGTCGAGAGAGAGAGAGAGAGAGAGACGGAGGAGGAAGAAAAACATTTAGAGAACGAGTGTGACCAGACTCAATAATCGTTCATCACTGGAAACAATGAAAGAGCCTGTCGAGCGGCTCAAATCAAACACAGGAACACGAGCCCACGTAAAGTGATAATCAATACTCAGCAATAATGCCGGGTATATATCAAGCCGGGCCCGAGAGGCGAAAAACCACACAAATTTAAATCTTACACAAGAAGTACAAATCATAATGCTGCCATGTATCATAGAACATTTTCTAAACCTGAGGGCTTCGGTTTTGTGTTTATTCGATTTCTGTCCTCACACACACACACACAGTGGGTGAGTAGGTCATTTCACTGATTTAACATCTAACATGATGCTATTCAGCTCACATGCAGCATTACACACACACACACACACACACACACACGGTGCATGGCAAACTCTTGAACTGCGAGCTGGAGCAAAATAAGAGAAGTCGACCAGCAGACCATGAGAGAATGCTGTACACAAACATCCTATGCAGTCACACTGTAGGTCTAATGGTTTCACACCATACAGGGTCACTTACCACCCGCACACTACCGTACAGCGACACACACAAAAAACTAAACGTTCAAATGATACGTACTTCCATTTCTTATCTGTTTCTTATATTCCGAGTCAGTATGCAGTGAGCACATGATTTAGCTGATTTTCTTTTAGCAGCTTATTCAGCTCATTAAAATTGCAATGATATATTAGAATAGAGTTCTAATAGGAGTCTAGAGTCTCATACACGATACTCTATATGACCATCTTGCTAAAATGTGCTCGGAATATCCCAGTCTGGATTTAAGTCCCTTTATACTCACACACTCATAATAACCTCCACTCTTCGGAGAAGGAGTTGCACTTGTTTTTTAAAAAGTCGACTTGGGATCTTTAAAAACCTGCATTATATAGTATTGAGTAGCATATTTCACTTATTTTGTTCCCTGGACATGACATACGGCTAATTCCGGTTAGACATCCAGTATGGGTAGTTCTGAAATATACCAACTCAATTTAGTTCAGTGGGAGTGCAGAAGCTGACGTCTGCAATTTGTGTGCCTGGGTTCCTCAAAATCAGGTGCAAAATCAATTAACAACACCATGTGTTATATAAAGTAACATCATGTGCAGTTTTAATTAAAAATATCATACTGTATGTAATATCAATTAACAACATTGTGTTCAATAGTACTCGTTGTTGTTGTTGTTGTTGTTGTTGTACTGTAAATTCTACATCAGAATCTAGTTTCTGTTACTCTGTTGCTACTGTTTGTTGCCTTCTACTCTCTTGGTTGTTGAATTCTATTTTCGTCTAACTAATGTCCAATTTGTGGGTTTTTTATTTTTATTTTACTTAATTTATTACTTAATTTCATTGCATGTATTTTTTTTTTCTTTGTTCTTGGAGTAGTCTCTGCCACAAGAATTTCCTTTGGTATTAATGAAGTTTTATCTTATCTTATCTTATCTTATCTTATCTTATCTTATCTTATCTTATCTTATCTTAACTTATACTGTAAGTCTCAGCTGAACTTTGGAATGCATTTTTGCACGGAACGAGAGTTGTGAATTTTGGCCCCAATACAATACAAACTGTATACCGTACACCTATTCACCTACGTAATAACAACCAAGACCTACAGTATGGTAATGTATTTACTTACACACACATGTACTTCAATTTTGATTTAAGACAGTCTTGGTAAAAAAAATTAATAAATAACATCTGAGGTCTGAATACAGATACTTCCAAGTCCGACCATTATTGTGAACAGAGATAAGTTCCCAGTGCTAAGCTTTTATGTTGCATTATTTTAGAAGTGTTTTAAAAATTGATGAGATGAGACGCGGGTAATTCTTACAGTAAGTTCATAAGACCTATTCTTAGGGCAGGCCGTAATTCTCTGGTTAATTAAAGTTACTAAGATTAGCTGTGTGTGTGTGTGTGTGTGTGTGTGTGTGTGTGTGTGTGTGTGTGTGTGTGTGTGTGTGTGTGTGTGTGTGTGTGTGGATGAAGCACTCGGGCTACCTTTTTGTGTTCACCCTTAATTACCTTGGCATTTCCTCTGAGCCGAGGATAACCGTCTTCACTTCCTGCGGCTCTACGGAAAGAGAGGATGATTTTTATTTATTTTTCGTTTGATAAGCTGATTATTTACTTGAAGCTAAAGCTAGAAGTCCTGTAAATCATCCTGTACTGCACAGTAGCCTGACTAAGGCAGTGACTGTAAGTAGTAAAGCTACAGTGCGTTATTACTCGGCTGCACAAGTTCTACATCCACTCTTCAGTCTCAGATGTCTGGTGGAATATTAATTGGCTCTCTCAGTGCCGTGTCAAATATAACGTCTTCCTAAAAAAAAAACATCTGCAGCTACCTAGTTTGGAGCCAAAAGAAGGAAAAAAAACCCCCCTCTTAGCTGAAACACATGTGATCGTTTTAAACTCATCCTTATAATCTTCATCTCTTTTCTTGCTAAGTGCACCCCCAACCCCCCCACCCCCAAACTGCCATCCCTATTTTGTCAGGGGTATTAATCTCTTCTCCCTAATGCACGTCATAGCTGCGGGGGATGAACAGATCCAGCATGTCAGCCTCATGAAAAGCGAGTAGAGATTAATTGGGACTTTCCAACAACTGTAAATCCGGGGGTTAAAAATTTCATCATCAGCCACTAAATTGGAAAAAAAAATCTAGATCACAATCCTGACACTCCCCCTCCCCCCGTCCCCCTCCCCCCTCCTGAGAGATTATACACCAGTACCGGTACAGTAGAAAGCTTTTACTGATAGGCAGCATAAAGGAAACAAAAAGCAGAGGGAGACGTAAAGGCGTTGGCGAGTGCAGAGAGCAAAACAGAGGACAAAAGCTGTTCATGTATTATTCCAAAAATTAAGAATCTGTGGCCTTTAGCATCCTCTAGTTCTGTACCTCCTGTACGTTGTGTCCCTGAGAGCGTCAGTATTGTATGTGGTTGCTCAGAAATACCAAAAAAAAAACAACAACAACAACAAAGAACCGGCATGATTATGAGTCGACACGCTCAACATTAACATTTTCTATTATTTTCCAAAATTTTAACGCGGCTGTCCATCACTCATTCCCATATCAATTATCTCCACAAAAGCCAAACAGTTCCCTTTTTAAAAGCAACAACAGCAGCAGCGCCGTGAATTCTGCAGACCCGCATCATTCTCTATTATTAAAGTGCATTTTTTTTCCTCTCGCCCGTTTTAATTCAACCAGAAAGGACACGCCGCACCTCGACTGTTCGAGCGCTGCGTTATTTGAAAGCAATTTATTTTGTACGAACGTGTTTCTCATAATTCTGCAGGAATAACACACATTTGCTTTGTCTCGGCATAGCGGAATCATCACGAGCCGCGTCCCCTCCTCATGCATTTACATTTAGGTCATTTGGCAGACTCACTTATTCAGAGACATTTACATTTATCTCTTTTTTTAACACCTGTGCAGTTGAGGGTTAAGGGCCCAGCTTAAGGGTAGCGCAGGGGTTTGAACCCATGGCCTTCTGAGCTGTATCCTGTTTTAACGTCTTAACCTGAGTTACCCCTGACCTCCTCTTGACTGAAATACACTGTGAGTCAAAATGTGAAGCACCGTTAACTGATATTAGCTTAATAATTATGTTAAAGGTGTATTTGAATTGGCGGCACAGTGTCTTAGTGGTCAACACTGCCGCCTGACCGCCTCTAGGGTCTGGGTTCGATTCTCGACCTGAACCTGGTCGAGGATTTCCGCCTCTCTGTGCATGGAGTTTGCATGTTCTCCCCAGTGCATGGTGGGTTTCCTCTCTGTACTCCGGTTTCTTCCTACAGTCCAAAGACATGCAGATTAGGCTAATGGGAGTTCGCAAATATATATGTATACATGTGTATATAGCGCGTGAAAATAAATGATGAAGACGGTAATAAAAATATTCATTTGCATTTGTTAACCTGGTATTCGTTATCATAATGTGATTATCTCAGACTCTGTACAAACATGTGATTCCTCCCGGATTCAGTGACATTCGTTAGCATTAGCATTAGCATTAGTGCATTCAGTGCTTCTGTTGCAAATGTGACAATGATGCGGAAAACGCTCAGGTTTACGCTCCATAGAATAATGTGCAGGTAACTAATACTGACATTTCAAGCTTTCTAATTAGGAGCTAACTCATTGGTCTGCAACCCTGAATCCCAAATAGCATTAAATGGAAAGCTACTGTAGTGTGCCCTGTAGGGTGTAAATTAGAATCCCTTGTTCCACACACCAAGTAGTGCCCTTGATCAGGGGTTAGAGAGGGATTCGGGATTCAGCCTCATGGTAGAAGCTAGTTAGCGCTAGTTAGCCCAAAGACAACAGCGTTATCAGACGTGTTTATTGCTGAAAGTGCTTCTGTGACTAGTTTTGAATGTAGCATCCAGGAAGTAACGTCCCGTTTCGCTGTCCAGAAGTGGGCGGAACCATGACATCATGTGCAAAAAGATCAACACACCAAATCATCTTTCCATGAAAGAGAAAAGAAAGAACAAATCCTCAGTTATTAATATACGTAGATCACATGATTGACAGAGTTACTGTCAATTTTATATGTTTAATTGTTATAGTCTGTTGTTCATAACAAAAATTCATAGCACTTTCAGTTGTAAAGTTTGGATTTTACTATACAGGCTTTGTGGGTGTTGGAATGGTGCTTTATTACAGCTTTAAATACAAATTTAACACAAATAAAAAATTTTTTAAAATAAATTACTGTACACTACCCAAAAGGCCATAAGGTTCTCATATGGAAAAAAATTAATTCCATTAAAGGTTCAATTTCTATTTAAGGAAAATATTTAAATCTAGCAAAAATAGGAAATAGAGAAGAATAAAAAAAAAAAAAAAAGTTGAGCCCTTATTGATAATTTCTTTTTAGTCATTATTTTTAAAAATAAGAACTTAAAAGTAAATGTTCAACACCTGCCATATTTACTGTAGTATTAAATATGTTTGATCTTAGAACATAAGTAAAGGTGTCGCACAAACGTGAAGAGTGCACGCTCTGATTAACGCAAATAAAGAGGACAAACATGATTCGGAAATTCCTGTAAATATTTAAAAGATTCATGATATAGATTCAATATACAGTAGATTCTACTTTTCACATTGTTTTATTTGCTAACAATAACGATAATTATTTATAATGAAAATTGTTGTATTAAATTAGAAAAGACTAGGGCGGCGCGGTGGTGTAGTGGTTAGCACTGTCGCCTTGCACCTCCAGGGTCCAGGTTCGATTCCCGGCCAGGCTCGATTCCCGTCTCTGTGTGCATGGAGTTCGCATGTTCTCCCCGTGCTTGGTGGGTTTCCTCCGGGTACTCCGGTTTCCTCCCACAGTCCAAAGATATGCAGGTTAGGCTAATTGGCGTTCCCAAATTGACCATAGTGTGTGAATGAGTGTGTGTGTGTGTGTGTGTGTGTGTGTGCTCTGCGATGGATTGGCACACTGTCCAGGGTGTACCCCGCCTAGTGCCCTGAGTCTCCTGGGATAGGCTCCAGGTCCCCCGCGACCCTAAATACAGGATAAAGCGGTATAGAAGATGAATGACATTAGAAAAGACTGCTAGACACAGTAGAATCACGTTTAAGTGCACACTTTACATTTACTAACTTCATTTACTGCAACATCGATATTAAAGCTTAGATATTTTACTTAAGTGGAAATTCTTCCATTCATTTAAATAAATCAATAGTTGAATAAGTTTTCTGTGTAAAGGCAAAATAAGAGATCGTCTTTCAAATAAGGTGAGAAAAATTACAGTCTACAGTCTCAAACAATCAGCCGGTAGCAGTGATTGAGGTTTCTTCTCACGTCTCTTCTCTTCCACGCAGGGTCGATTAGACTGTCTACGACTTTGAAATATATGGAAAGACATCAGTATGAGGTTTATGGTGGCCCTAAAGCACTAAACACTTAAACAATTCAACAACACAACAGCAAACGTGAAAAAAACAATCACATTTGAAAACACAGTTGCATTAACTTTAAATGAAAAAAAGGGGGGTTGGTGCTTAAAGAACATTATATCCTTGTTTCTGATTGGACACAGTTATTGTAATGTCAGTCCTTTGACTGCAAGTTGCCTCTTTTCCAAAATTAAACTTTTGACTTAAAATTGATAACGAAAAGAAAGAAAAGCACTCGTGCTGAGATAAACAAGTGTTTATAGCAGCAAGGATGAGAATACACACAAACGCATCTCCCCATGAATCTGAAGATCAAAAAGTTTTAAGCAAAAATTAAAAACTCTGAACTGAACAGGAGATTAAAAACGGTCAAAAAGAAAAGAAAAATTTAAAAGAAAATCTCCCTTTGTGGAGAGATACAGTATATACACTTTTATATAGTCGCCTCCTGTTTGTAATTATATATCTAATTTGTATCCAATCAGAAACGTGCATATGATGTTTGATAATTACCTCCACTTTGACATTTTGAGTTAATGTCGCGATATTTTTTTATTTTACTGTTATGTTTTTGATTCTCCTGCTGTGTTTTTATACAATGTAACGTTATGCTTGTGTTTTTGCTTTTATGTTTTTACTTTTTCTGCTGTGCTTTTTTAATCAATGTTATGATTTTGTTTTTGCTCTTGCATGTTCACTTTTGTTGTATTTGTGTTTTTGCTTTTTTGTTTTTAAATTTACTATTTGTATTTTTGTGTTTGCCGTCATGTTTTCACTTTTGCTGTTGTGTATTTGTTTCTGCCTTTTCAATGTTGCTGTCGTGATTTAAAATATACTGTTATGTTTTTGTTTGTGCTTTTTTTTTTCTTTTTCACTGTTGTTTGTTGTCTTTTGCTGTTGTTTGTTTTTGCTGTTGTGCTTTTGATTTGTTGACGTGATTTGTATTTTAGAGGTTTGATTTGCTGATAACAATTGCCTATTGTAAATCCATTTGGTTTGTTTTCTTTTTGTTAATTAATTAACACAAACACAGACACTACTATTAGTCGCTAGTAACACCAACACTGAACTGTATGAATATGAGTACGCAAGGATTGGGTTTGTTTTGGAGGTGATTACACTGAGTCAAATGATTCCTACAGTAGGTTTGACCTCCATTCGGTCTGATTTTTTCCCAGTCTGCTTTTCACACCAAAACACACAAAGGGGACAATTTGTAAAAAAAAAAATCTAATCAGTGTCCCCCGCATGTCTCTGGACTGTAGGAAGAAACCAGAGTCCCCGGAGAAAACCCACAAAGCATGGAGAGAACATGCAGCCGTACACACCTACACCCCCCACACCTACACCAGAGATGAGACTCAAAGCCCCAGACTGGGAGCTAAAAGCCAGCAGTATTAACCACTGAGCCACCGTGCCACCCTGAACATGAATAATTTAACCTTTCATCTGTTTTTTTTTCTCCTGTAAATGGCTTTGGAGGAGAAATTGTAGTAGATAAACACACTTTCTGTCATGAAGGTATGAATTACACAAAACACCAGATGTCAGAACCATAAATTCAGTGTTGTTTGGTTTTAATGAAAGGGTTCGAAGATTTCTGTAATCGTGGCTTAAATGCAGTAGACTTGATCTTTTCATGAAATGTATGACTTTACTTTACAAAAAGTTTGATTTATCTGCTATTAAAAGACATTATATAGTAGATTTTAGTCACTCGTCTTATGCTTGCATTATAAACACGCTGCTGATGCCGTGTCAGGTCCGTAAGTCTTGGGGTAAGTCTGTGGTATTTCTGTAAAAAGTGTACTTGCAATTCCAACAAATTTGTGCAGAACGTTTAAACGTATCACAGTATACATGAACAGCTGAAGTTGAGACATTTGGACAGTACACAAACAGACTTTGCATTATTCTCCTGCTTAACTACTGTAAGCACCACCGCTGTAATATACACCGGGCCACAAGAGTGTCACGGATGACGTAGAGTTAGGACCCAGTTCATGTTAACACAGCTTCCTCACAGCCTGTGGGAGACCATTAAAACCGAACAGAACACTGACATGCCGGTGTGTAAAAGCCTGTCGACAAGTTTACCCCAAAGACTTCATTATTGGAAAAAGCTCTAAACGAAAAGCTATTCCGCATGTCGAATTTAGCTTCACTGTGGGGCGACACATCGCAGTAGCGTGGTCGTTGTAGGCTAAGAATCGTCGATACAAATCAATGCAAAGCTCTTCTGATTTATTATAGCGAAACATTGTCATATCCAGGTGGGCGTGGTTTCTTCAAAGATGACTCCGCCCCCTCAACACAGATGGTAACGATGTCATAATTCGAAGAGTTGTCTCACGCAGCAACGTCTTCACTCCTAGTCTTAAAACTAGGAGTGGGAATCTCCAGGGATCACCCGATACAACATTATCGTGATATCCAGGTGTGATTCGATTTACATTGCGATATTTTAACTATCACGATTTTAAAACTGTCCTGATTTGACTCTTTTTTTTTTTTTTCAGATATTGTTACAATTCTTCAAAGCAAATAATTCACTCCTACCATACAGAACGCTGTGGCACAAAAGAATTACGATACGTAACTGAATTGAAGGTGTTGCTCAATACACTTTATGTAACTTGTAGAATCAGTATCGAACATGTGATAGTGACCTGACACTTTGATAATGTTTTTTTTTTTTTTTACATGCATTTTTTTTTCGTAAAGAAAAAAAAACGAATCCTGATACACGGATAACTCACAAGGTTCCTGAAAGTCTTCTGCCAGTGAAGGAATCTGGATCTATTGCTACTGTACACATTTACATTTAACGTATGCTAATTTGATTGTTATAACATAATTAAAAACGCATCTTTTCATGTGCCTTTAAGGAAAAAACACAGCCACGTTTGTACAAAACAAACTAGTTAGAAGGAACGCCACAGGATATTGTTGGACAAGTGTGATTAACGTTGCCATCTGGTTAAGTCGAGACTCAGTTTCACAAGTAGAATTGCGTGCGTTTGAAATTTTCATAGGATGCAATTCAGCTACCAGATACAGTACATCAATACATCCAAAGTTACCACTATCATCAATTATTTCTTCCATTTTCACAGATTCCTCTTCTGCGTTAAGGTTCCCATGACAACAAACACATTCCACTGGTGCTTGTACCTGTTTGAGTTTGTTATGGTGATACGTCTCCGCCCACTTACTTGTCAGAGATTTGTTAATGCTAACGACATACGTATATGTACAGTATATACCAACGACATTCATGCAGAAGATCTGTTTTCCCCCTTACAATTTGTGTAATATGAAACATTCAGGAAAAAGCTTCTTTCCTAAATAGCGAGTTTCCAATAATGTCACTGCAAACTTCATGATCTATTCAACTTCTCTTTACCGCAAATATCCAATTAGCCAATCACATGGCAGCAGCTCAATTCAATTCAATTTTATTTGTTACAATTGTCATTGTCGCAAAGCAGCTTTACACAATCAAAAATGCCTTGTTGATGCCAGAGTTCAGAACGGACAGACTGGTTCGACTGATAGAAAGGAACCAGGAACTCAAATCATCTTGTTACACCAGAGGTTTGCTTGAAGAACATCTCTAAACTCACAACACATCAAACCGTGAAGCAGATGTGCTACAGCAGCAGAAGATCACACCGGGTGTCGCTCCTGTCAGCTAAGAACAGGAAACTGAGGCTACAGGTCACATGGGATCACCATCACATCAGACAACAGACGATTGGAAAAATGTCGCCTGGTCTGATGAGTCCGGATCAGACATTCAGGTGGTCAGAATTTGGTGTAAACAACATGAAAGCATGGATCCATCCTGCCGCGTGTCATGAACATGACAGTGACATCACTGAACTCCACAATCACCTGATCTCAATCCAAGGGAGCACTTTTGGGACGTGGTGGAACCGGAGACTTCAGAATCATGGACGTGCAGCCAACAAACCTGTAGCGACTGCGTGATGCTCTCATGGAGTGAAATCTCTAAGGAATGCCATAAAGATTTAAGGCGGTTCTGAAGCCTAAGGGAGTCCAACTCAGTACTAGTAAGGTGTAGATGTTCTGTCAGAGCTGTTTTTCTAAATATTATAATAATGAAATAGAATAACCCACAGCTCTGGTACAGGGTTTGACATTAACTTTTCTGCTGACTGGCCGATGTGTCTAGTGGATTTCCGGAGTCACTCGCCATTCAGACTTTTTACTCGCCACAATTTTCTCACCAGAAAATCGCAGTTTTTCCTTCCCCATGATACGTTAATGTTTGTTATATCTAGATTTACTTATAAATGACAGCATACACTGTATCACTATAGTAGTAGTCAAGTATTCAGTACTGTTAAGCTCCCAATATAAAAACATGCAAACATGAACAGTATATTCTGCTTATTGAACTTAAATTCAAGCTTCTTACCACATGACATTGAAAAATAACAGATTCAGTCCAACTGAACTCATTCTGATATTAAAAATACAGCAACTCAGAACATTTATCATGTTAGTGTGTTGTGTCCTATTATCAGGTATTATTATTCATTATGGATTATTATATCAGAATTCTGAGTTAAGACAATGGACTCTGGTCTATCTTGTAGTGTTGACTCTTTATAGTGAAGGTAATTCAATCAATTGATGAATTTTCTATCATTCAACATGAAATCTAAATAGATTTTAATAGTGATTACTTTTTAATATATAATCAGTAAATAACCTGCGAAAGGCGCAAAACATTCTCATCCTGTAGAGAAGCGATAGGCCTTTAAGGAAATGATACACACACACCAAACAGGAAATAAAAGTGTGTGTGTGTTAGTGATGCGCGGGTCGTCTGGTAACCCGCGGGTCAGGTTGGGGCGGGTAAAGAAATTGTCACTTTATTTGCGGGTTCGAGAATTTACATCATTTAATGGTCGCGGGTGCGGGGCGGGGCGGGTTGTAAAAATAGATACAGTGGTGCGGGGCGGGCCAAATAATTTCATAAAAGCGGGACCCGCGGGTTGGAAAAATAAACGACCCGCGCGTCACTAGTGTGTGTGTGTGTGTGTGTGTGCGTGCTTAATGCATGTGTGAACATGTGTAGAGAGAGGTATTAAATGTCCTCATTACATTCAGCCGTGTTTTATGCGCGTACTGTAATATTACGTTGCAGTGCGTTTATTATATCGGATGACTTTAGAGAAAACTACAAGGAAAAATATATCGTCATACCGAAGAATAAACTACCCGCCAAAGTGGCTAGTGAGACTAAAGTTATTACCCGCCACAGCTGTATTTTACCCGCATTTGGCGGGTGGGCGGGTGCCAATGTCAAGCCCTGGTCTGGTAGTAATAAAGCTGCTATAACAGCCTTCTAGATAACATCATGTAGAGAACATCATCAATACGGCCCCTAGATCTCGTCCTTAGATGTAGCTCAAGCAGAACTTCTAGGAACTTCTTAAATTGGGTTTTTAGAACGTTTCTTAAATGAGGCATTCGGCGGAAAGTAAAAAAAAATAAAAAATTTTTAATCCACACTCCCACTCTAATGGCCAGCACAAGGGCTCAAAGCCTTAGAGCTTCCGTGTCAGAATATACCATTTAAACGGTTTTATTTCTGTGGTTTAATGTTTTTTTCTTCTACAAGCTAGTTATCTTAGAAACACCAATGCTTTAAAAAAAAAAAAAAAAAAAAGTTATAAAAGTTGTAAAGTTAAAGCTGTGATTGGCCGTCACCCATTTATCCAATCTGCCACAAAGAAAATAAAAAAAGGTCCTGTCTACAATTCCTTGATGTAACAAAAAAAAAATCCAGATGAAATGCAACTTGATTATAGCCCTTAAAAGGGCAATCAGAGCCCTACACCACAGAGAGAGAGAGAGAGAGAGAGAGAGAGAGAGAGAGACATGTGCGGTTACTTGAAGAGTATGTTCTGCTCAGATGCATTAACATAAAGCTAAAGGGAGTGGAATTGCAGGCTGCTGCCAGGCGGTTCCTAAATTGGGGGGAAATTATTGCATTGCTTCCTGCCAGTGTCCCGGTAATTACACTGTGCCTCTTCGAGCGTGTGAGGGAGGAGGGGGAGAAAAGCAAGCCAGCTCTGATGAATAAGGCACTGATTGCTGGTATTCACGTCCCTGCTCTGATGGTTTCAGTGCATGTGACAGGTATTGCTGGAGTCCTTTCTTCTCACTCTTTCGTTCCCCCGAAGAGCTTTAAAGGCTCGGAGAAAGGAGGCTTGTTGTTCTATTTAAAGAGCCACTTTCATCATCAGCTGGCCAATCGAAATGGTGACAGTGCGAGAGTTTTTTTTCATTGTTTTTTTTTAAAGAAAGAACCTTAATGGCACTTTTTCTTTTTCAGATGCAATTAAAGCTAAATTTCTTGAGACGTGCTCTTGCTAACTGGAGGAGAAACGAGGTGAAGAGCCAAGGAAAACAACATTCAAATCCTGGTTTCTAATATGATATTTCTTTTTTCTTTTTTTTTTCTTTTTTGATTCCTGTCTAGTCTTTATTGTCTGCATCTTTTAAATGTCTGCAGTCTGAATGAATTTGTAGAGACAAAACTACAAATATGCGAGAAAATAATCGACTTCAAAGAGTCTACCAGATTTATTTATTTATTTATTTTAAATGAATAGGTCCATAATTATACAATTATGTTACACATTCGTGCTGGATGGCGACGTAGTGGCGGTTAGCACAGTTTGCCTTGCACCACCAGGGGCCAGGTTCGATTCCGACCTCGGGGTCCGTGTGCATGGAGTTTGCATGTTCTCCCCGTGCTTGGTGCGTTTCCTCCCACAGTCCAAAGACATGCAGATTAGGTTAATTGGCGTTCCCAAATTGCTCATACTGTGTGAATGAGTGTGTGTGTGTGTGTGTGTGTGTGTGTGTGTGCCCTGCGATGGATTGGAACCCTGTCCAGGGTGTACCTCTTGTCCTAGGTCTCCTGAGATGGGCATGACCCTAGGATACAGGATAAAGAGGTACACATGATGAGTGAAAGTGATTTGTGCTGGACTCCAACCAGCACAGGAGTCTGATGCTTCTTCAGGCTTTTGTTATCTGATACACTTCTTAGATCAGACGTGGAGAAATCTCTCTCCCAAATGCCGACCACAAGGATCTACCACAGGGATCTACTTCAGTCCTACAGGCCCACGGTCCAGCCGAGTTCGTAATTGACCAACACCTAAACAAACTGGACCTCCAGGAGACTGTTCAAGGTTTGTACTGAAAGTAATGCAAAAGTGGGCGTCACTTTTTTACTAGCTGGTGCAAATGGTTTAAATCCCACACGATGACATGAGAGTAAATCTTCCCCTTATACAAAAGCACCACTTGACATTGTCTCCATCACAAGCTGTGCATTTACACCATCGTTGAAGCCAACTCTCGAATCCTCTTTGAAAATCTGCTTTGTCTCAGTTGACAAACGGTTACGGAGACGACACCATTGACAAGAGCCGTGTGCACAGATGGATGTAGGGGTTTAAAGAAGGCAGGAGGTTTTAAAGAAAACCAGCATGGAAGACAAACCACACGGTCTGTGAAATTTGTGCGATTTGATCCACCTATCTCAATGAATAAAAATATTACGCCTGATTTTGCATTACTTTTGGTACAGTCGTCTTAGTTCTTTTTGTATGTGTGTGTGTGTGTGTGTGTGTGTTGCATCTTTTTATTTAGTTGCTGATGAACAGGGTGTAATTATCAGTCAGAGAAAAGTGCTCCTTTTATTCTATTCACCAGCCAGATAAAGAAAAAGACAAACATATTGACTGATTTGAATGCATCAGCACCACACAGGATCTGGAAATGGTGTTGAGGAAAATATCAAAAAGTGTAGTGCAAAAGTAAAGGCAAGGCTGGAAAGTGTTATGTATTATGGATGTACACATATATCTTCATATTCAGTTGAGTATTCATTTATTTTCATTAATGTGTTTTAAAAAAATGACTAGCTCATCATACATTAAGAGTAAATCACTTTAGGTTTCCAGGCAACACAATGTGACACGCTGGAGCTTTCACTTGCCATTACATAATGAATTTATCCATCCCTGTAGATGATAAACATAATGTTGCGTATCTATCTTTGCTTTCCAGAAAAGTTCGACTTAATATCATCGTGAGATCTTTAAACTTGAACGGCGCCCGCAGGTTTTATAATCGTTAACATCGCTGTATTCGATCTGTTGTCAAAGCTAAAAGATTTGTTGTCAGTTATTTTTTCAACTTCTTGACAACGTACCAGTTCAACTTCTTCAACCCAATTCTTTATGGAGAGCAGGCACCATGTCATGCTGGAACAGGTTTGGGTCTTTACGTTCCAGTGAAGAGAAATGGTAATGCTACAGCATGCTAAGACTTTCTACGTATATACAGTTGTGTGCTTTCACATGCAGGTGTGATGGTCAGGTCTCCACAAGCGCTATGAATTTTGGAGACCGCTCGATGGGAACACCCAAAAGACTAACAACAACAAACTTATCGCACAATGATATTTTCCCCTTCACATATCCCTGTTAAGAAGTCAGCCAGGATATAGCGCCCCCTGGAGGAGCTAGAGTTAATGGCCTTGATCAAAGGCTCACCAGATTAGCTGTGCCAGGGCATGAACCCTCGACCTCGCAATCAGTGACCTAGTGCCTTAACTATTTGAGCCACCAGCCATTTCTGAGAGGTATATACTGTATGATAAATGACTACTGCATATGCATGTGTTATTGAAAACGTAAATTCTCAGCAATAAGCCACCAATAAAACTAGACTTTACAAATAATAACAAAACAAAAGTGTTCGAATCCCGGGTGATGCTGTAGCTTCCCGCAGCTGAGGGCCTAGAGAGAGCTGATTGGCCGTGCTGTATCAGCGGGGATGGGGCGGGAGACACTTAGCACTAAACGTTAATCACGACTCTACAGTCAATCACACAGACAGAAGGAATGTGAAAGTGGTGTCTTCCGAGTGTGTTATTCCGACCCAAAGGTGTGTGAGCAAGCAGTTCGAAAAGATGCGGTCGGATGGAGGCACGTGGTTCAGAGGAACCTGTCTGGTAGTAGTACAGTGGTGTGAAAAAGTATTTGCCCCCCTCCTGATTTCTTATTCTTTTGCATGTTTGTCACACAAAATGTTTCTGATCAACAAACACATTTAACTATTAGTCAAAGATAACACAAGTAAACACAAAATGCAGTTTTTAAATGAGGGGTTTTATTATTTAGGGGAAAAAAAAATCCAAAACTACATGGCCCTGTGTGAAAAAGTAATTGCCCCCTGAACCTAATAACTGGTTGGGCCACCCTTAGCAGCAATAACTGCAATCAAGCGTTTGCGATAACTTGCAACGAGTCTTTTACAGCGCTCTGGAGGAATTTTGGCCCACTCATCTTTGCAGAATTGTTGTAATTCAGCTTTATTTGAGGGTTTTCTAGCATGAACCGCCTTTTTAAGGTCATGCCACAACATCTCAATAGGATTCAGGTCAGGACTTTGACTAGGCCACTCCAAAGTCTTCATTTTGTTTTTCTTCAGCCATTCAGAGGTGGATTTGCTGGTGTGTTTTGGGTCATTGTCCTGCTGCAGCACCCAAGATCGCTTCAGCTTGAGTTGACGAACAGATGGCGGGACATTCTCCTTCAGGATTTTTTGGTAGACAGTAGAATTCATGGTTCCATCTATCACAGCAAGCCTTCCAGGTCCTGAAGCAGCAAAACAACCCCAGACCATCACACTACCACCACCATATTTTACTGTTGGTATGATGTTCTTTTTCTGAAATGCCGTGTTACTTTTACGCCAGATGTAACGGGACACGCACCTTCCAAAAAGTTCAACTTTTGTCTCGTCGGTCCACAAGGTATTTTCCCAAAAGTCTTGGCAATCATTGAGATGTTTTTTAGCAAAATTGAGACGAGCCTTAATGTTCTTTTTGCTTAAAGGTGGTTTGCGCCTTGGAAATCTGCCATGCAGGCCGTTTTTGCCCAGTCTCTTTCTTATGGTGGAGTCGTGAACACTGACCTTAATTGAGGCAAGAGAGGCCTGCAGTTCTTTAGATGTTGTCCTGGGGTCTTTTGTGGCCTCTCGGATGAGTTGTCTCTGCGCTCTTGGGGTAATTTCGGTCGGCCGGCCACTCCTGGGAAGGTTCACCACTGTTCCATGTTTTTGCCATTTGTGGATAATGGCTCTCACTGTGGTTCGCTGGAGTCCCAAAGCTTTAGAAATGGCTTTATAACCTTTACCAGACTGATAGATCTCAATTACTTTTGTTCTCATTTGTTCCTGAATTTCTTTGGATCTTGGCATGATGTCTAGCTTTTGAGGTGCTTTTGGTCTACTTCTCTGTGTCAGGTAGCTCCTATTTAAGTGATTTCTTGATTGAAACAGGTGTGGCAGTAATCAGGCCTGGGGGTGACTACAGAAATTGAACTCAGGTGTGATAAACCACAGTTAAGTTATTTTTTAACAAGGGGGGCAATCACTTTTTCACACAGGGCCTTGTAGATTTTAAGTTTTTTTTCTCCCTTAATAACATAAACCTTCATTTAAAAACTGCGTTTTGTGTTCAATTATGTTATCTTTGACTAATAGTTAACGGTTTTTGATGAGCAGAAACATTTAAGTGTGACAAACATGCAAAAGAATAAGAAATCAGGAAGGGGGCAAATAGTTTTTCACACCACTGTAGCCTTAATGTGGGAGACCCCTAGTGATGCGTGGGAATTGAATACAAGTAAATTAGGGAGGAAATCGGTGAAAAAGAAAAAAGAAAGAATCCGTAAAAGTGCTAGAAAACTGACTTCTGGTCACTTGAGACTGAAAGGTGTACTGCAGACATAAATCACAACAATGGCGACCCGACCTGTGGGTTGCGACCCAGTGTTTGGGAACCGGTGGTCTATGCGGTACCACTTATTTTCAATATTTTCTCTAAAATGGCTTTTTGAATTATAGGAATCATTCAGTGACCCACAAAACTGAAATGGTTTTAGCAAACAATGGTGAAACGCTGTTGTCATCTAATGTGAAATGTACGGTGGGAAAAAACAAAAACTTACATTTTCAATATGTGATATGCACCTTAAAATATTCATCAGTCTCGTTTTTATTTTAGTAAAATTATGATCATACTTAAAATGTATATATATAAATAATCTATCCATAGTAATAGATAAATAAATTAATAAATTATACATTTTTAAAGTGATGCTCATTTTATGCTAGAATGTAATCACAGGTTCTTCCAAACACTTTCATGCAGATCAGGTCTTGGGGAAAAGGAATGAATCCACTTATTTATAAGAGATAATTTAACATGTCTGAATTTGTCATATCTGACAAAAATCGTACATTTTTAAATGCGATATGTGCCACTTGTTTTTTTTTCGCTTTCACTGATTGCACAGAGATTCACTACAGGAGCAAGGAAAGAAACAAACAAACTGGAAATGATGATACCCTAGGGCATTTGATCATTTTAATAATAATTCCTTTCAGAGAAATAACCATGCATCATGCACATTTTCATTCATATGTTGATTTTGATTGACGCTAGTGTTAATGCCCTGTGATCTGAACCTGGGGAGTGTAAACTGGAAAATCACGACTATATATATGGGATTATGATCGTCAGGCAGAGCAATGATGAGCTTACGAATGCATTCCAATGCTTCCTTTTTTTTAAAGCCTTGTTTAGAAAATCCTGAAATGTACTATGGGACGCACGGTGTTATTGCATTCTTAGAGTTATGATTTAAACCGTATAAGCCATTGGAGACTAATTTGTAAATCCTTGTTTTTTTTCTGGCAGATGAGAAATATCTTTAGCGTTTTCATTGTTTTTTGGGAATACACAGAAGCAGCTCTCTGTACGGTCGCTTTTATCGACTTTGTGCCAGAGGGTCCAGAGGCATTTAAGGATGATAAGTATTTCATAAACAGAACTTCCTTGTCTTGTAGCATTTCAGATGATGGCCTCACAATAGGCAAAGCCATTCCCGGGCCTTGATAAAAAGCATATGAGGAGAATGAATGCTTTTTTTATGCTACACTGAATAGGTCTCTGTAAAGCCTGAGTGCCCTGCATCCATCTTTTTTTTTTTTTTTTTGTTCTTCTCCTTCGAGATATTCCGCCATTGGAAATCCAGGCCAGGGTGCAGCTACGAAACAGAAGACAAAAAAACTCACTGAGTGCACGGGGAATTCATGGATTAAATTTATCCACTGGTCCCTCTCATGCAGATAAACGTTAATCTCAGGCTAAAAGGATTGTATCAGAGGAATCACTCTTAATCCTGTCGTTTTGTCACGTAGCTTGGAAACTACTGTATATTCCAAGTCGGATACACGTTTAACAAATTCTCTTACTAACAGCACGTTCTCGTAAACCTGGGGTGAGATCGATATGATTAACAGATATATTAAAGCATTAATTAACAACATGTAGAGGTGTAGAGTCGTGTAGAAGCTGTATTTTTAAATTGGTTTGGATTTTAGTAAGTGTTTGTGTGTGCTTCTAATGTTTCTTAAGATACCCTATTTGTCCAAACCTGTTAATGGTTGAATTCAGGTGTTTCAATCTTAAGCCCTTTTCTATTCCAACATGACTCCGCCCCAATGCACAAAGCGCGGCCTATAAAGACATGGTTTGATGAGTTTGTTGTGGAAGAACTCGACCGGCCCGAACACCGAACCCTGAGCTCAACAGCATCGAGCACCTTTGGGTTGAACTGGAATGGAGATTGTGAGCCAGACCTTCTTGTCCAACGTCAGTGTCTGGTCTCATAAACGCTCTACAGAATGAATGGACACGAATTCACACAGAAACATGCCAACATCTTGTGGACGGCCTTCCAAGAAGAGTGGAAGGTGTTATAGCTGCAAAAGGGAAGGGGGTCCGACTCCATATTGAAGTGTGTGTATTTGAATTCAATGTCATTACAGGTTTAGACAAATACTTTTGTCCATATAGTGTACAGTATTTCTAGCATCCTGTTAACAGCATGATGATGAGTCATTTCATGAAGCCAGATTGTAAACAATGAAATATAAAAAGAAAATCTTCCATAAATAACTAGACCGTAAGATGATTATGGAGACTTGCAAAAGCCAAACATGTGGCTAAGCCAGCCTAAACATGTTTATGGTCAGGAATCCTCGTGCTCTCAGAACCTCTCTTTCACACTCTGAGTCCTGGAATATGTCTGTTACATAGATGTGATAATCTGGTGATTCAGTACATTCAGGTCGTCAGCTGACTTCATTTTATTGCCCCATAACGTTGCTGAGTCTCGACCTGAGCGACTGAATCAACCCCAGATCATAACACTGTCTCCAGAGGCTTCTACAGTGGACACTATACATGATCGCTTCATGTGCTTCCCTTCTTACCCTGACACGCCCATCACTCTGGAATAGGGTCAGTCTGGACTCATCAGGTCACATGACGTTTTTCCCGTCCAGTCTCTATGCTCCCTTACAAATTCAAATATTTATCGTACTCATTCATGATTATGAGTTTCCATTCCACCATTTCCATTTTATCCAGGCTTGGGACGGCCACTGAGTTATGCACCCTGGTTTCAGGAAATTGAAGAATAAATACTCCCTATATACCAATAGAAAAACAAAGTATGTGAAAAGCAAACAAGTCTTATGTCACATAAAGTCATAACGTCACATAACGTCACATAAAGTCTTATGTGATGGGATTTCATTTGAATTACTGATCACCTCACAGTCACTGCGACGTGTTTCTACCAGCTGCTGAAATGGCAGTTGAGTGAAGAGGACAAAGACTGAAACACTTTTTACTCAGCTCCACCGGGCTCTTCACTCTGTCAGCGCTCATAAAGCGAAGCTCCAGTGTGTCACAGCCAAGAGCGACACTTAAAGACATTCACTCACTCACTCACTCACACTCGCATCTGATAAAGAGAAAGTGACATAGACATAGTATTCATGCATCAGCACCTGGCGTATTCACAGACATCAGCAGCAGCTCTCTTTGTCAAGCTCCTCTTACACACACACACACTTCTCTAAAACCCAGTTTGCCACGACCAGGTTGGGATGTCTTTGACTTTATTTATATACATGTCTTTTCCTTTCAAAGCTCTGCGCACTTCAAAAGTGAAATAAATAAATATAGAAATGAATTCAAAACAGCAGCGGCGTACCACTGATGTCGGGAAACTGTCATGTTCCATCGCCGAGCTCGGCAAACAAGCACCGACCTATGAATTTATGACTCTGAAGTGGGTTTCTCGCTCGAAGCTAGAGGTGGAGAGATATCTGTGATGCGTGGAAATGATCTCGTTATTAATATCGGAAAGCTGTATGTGTAAAATGTAAAAAAAAAAAAAAAAAAAAAAAATATATATATATATATATATATATATATATATATATATATATATATATATAACAATATATAAAAATGTAAAAAAATATATATAATAATAATAATAATGTTATGTTGTTGATTATTTTCTCCTTATCTATCTCTACTGACTAATTGGCTATATTAATTACAGATTAATTAATTTTTTCATTGCATTAACAACTGCTTTTTCTGTCCACACCAGTGGTAAATTTAAATCCAGATACTATATACAGTACGTACGGTATATCAAATAAAATTCAAATTTTATTCATCACATCCACAGTCATACACAGTATGATATGAAGTGAAAAGCTTATACGACTGCTGATGACTTCAAAAAGAAAGTTTCAGTGTGAAATAAGAGAAGTAAGAGAATTTACAAACTAGAAATATAAGAGAAATATGGAAATAAACTTAGATATAAAGAATATATACAGAACATATGCTGTATATAATATATACATAATAACTGTATTTGTTTAGATTTTTAGGTTTTTATATATATATATATATATATATATATATATATATATATATATATATATATATATATACACTACCGTTCAAAAGTTTGTGGTCACTTTCTAACTCCATGATGCTTCCTGATGTTTATTTCTTTCTACATTGTAAAGTTTTGCTGAAGGCGTCCAAAAACTGCATGAATCTCCTTTGAACAGTTGATATTGAGATGTTTCTGCTACTTCTGCTCTGTAAAGACTTCATAACGCCTCTAATCTGAGTTGCTGTTAATTGGTCATTTTTCAGGCTGATAACTCTAAATGAACTTCTCGTCTGCAGCAGAGGTAGGTTTTGGTCTCGTCCTCCTGGGACGGCCTTCATGAGAGACAGTTTCATTATGGTGCTGGACGGATTTTGCAAATGCACTTGACACGATACTGTTCTTGCAGGAACTATTACAGAAAGGCCGACCTCTGTGTCTTACAATAACAACTAACTGCTGTTTTTCTTGTTGTTACGTAATTACCTAATTCCATATGTGTTATTTTCATTCATTCATTCATCTTCTATACCGCTTTATCCTGTATTTAGGGTCGCGGGGACCTGGAGCCTATCCCAGGAGACTCAGGCAGGGTACACCCTGGACAGCGTGCCAATCCATCGCAGAGCACACACACACACACACACACACATTCACTATGTGTCAATTTGGGAACGCCAATTAGCCTAACCTGCATATCTTTGGACTGTGGGAGGAAACCGGAGAACCCGGAGGAAACCCACCAAGCACGGGGAGAACATGCAAACTCCATGCGCACAGAGACGGGAATCGAGCCTGGCTGGGGAATCGAACCCAGACCCTGGAGGTGCAAGGCGACAGTGCTAACCACTACACCACCGTGTGTTATTTTATAGTTTTGAAATCCACAGTATTGTTGTAGAATGTAGAAAATAAATCACTAAACAAAAACAAAGAAATTTGGAAATGTTAAGGGAAAAAAAAACTTCTAAATATCAATAAAGAATATCGTATGTCCCCAATCCTAGAGAAAGAAAAAATCCCAAATGTTACATATGTTTCTACACTGTATGTTTTGATTAATGTATAATCAGTCTGCTTTATTTATTGCTGCCCCTTAGTCACGTTCTACCTCCAGTTCAACATTTGCTTAACTAATAAGATGATGAAAAAAAAATTATCCTGGAATAAATTAATAACAGCGGTGGACCGAAACCAAATTAGCGAGTGTTTATTTATAGCTATCAATATTTAATTAAGCGTATTTTAATCTCCCCCCCCCACCCACCACATCCACAGTTCATAACTCGTAGTGGCTGTTTAAATATTAAAACTAATTTACGCGCCGATAAAGAGGACGGGTTTAAGTGTGTTGTGGGAGAACACACACCACTTGACTTTTCTCTTTTGTAAACCAAACAGATTGCCTCATTCTGTTCCTCTGCTCAAATCCATGGTGTTTTCCTTTCCGCTCCGTATCCTCTTCTCCTCCTCCTCAACCTGGACCTAATCATTCCTCTACTGTAGCTTTAGTTTATGACTTTCTCAGCGAATACTTTCATTTTTCTTTACTTTATCTTTTTTTTTTCCTTCTTCTAATCCTTTAATCCCTCATTTTCTGAGACAGGAGTCACCAGGAGCAAATAGAGCTCTGATCAGGACTCACGCCAGATCCAGACCCAGAAGGTTCTCCAGACTAGTGCTTAAAGTGAGATGTGAGACGGTGAGAATGCTCTAAAATAGTGTGTGGGTACGGGATTTGTTCATGTCTGTTCTGAATGAGATCTGGAGATGGTTTCATTCATATAAAGCCAGGTTTCGCTCGCCAGATGGATCAGTTTGCAGATTTCACAAACTGCTGATCTCCAGGGATTTTCACGCCATACAGTCTCTAGAGTTTACACAGAATGGTGCGTGTCAATTCTGCAGGTGGAAATTCCTCATTCATAAGAGAGAGAGAGAGATCAGACGTAAATGGCTGAACTGTTTTATCTGGCGGACAGGCTAGGGTATCTCAATCGACTCTTTACAACCGAGATGAAAAGCAATCATTTGAATATTTGAATATGAGGCTGGTGTGGGAACAGATTTACTGAAACTGCCTGCAGTTGAAAAAAAATTGCCTTTTCCCAGTGTTTAGTGAGTTTCCAATGACGGCCTTCCTGTTCTTGGCTACAGGGAGCGGAATCCAAAGTGGCCTTCTGCTCTCGTAGCTCAAGAAGCTCAAGGTTGGACAGGTTGCACATGTATGCGAGATGCTTTTCTACTATACTCACAATACAGTATGTACTGTATGTCAGACATAGTACAGTATATTACCCAAGTCTTGCGATAAATTTAGAATGATGTTAAAATCCCAAACATCTGCCCAACATCTGCAGAAATATCATCTCTGTAATATATTTGGTTTTGTTTCTGATGCAATGACTTCTAATTAATCAAGGTATTGACTGCATCCAATCACCATGAAAAGCCATGCTTGGCGGCTGAGTGTGTTTTTCTTTTCTCTTGTAGACATTCTGGGAAACATTTTCCTTCCCTGGGCAAACCTGCAGTAGAAAACCAAAACCAGCCCTAGCACATCTGAGGTAGATCTTACGTCTACAGATCTTAATTCCCTGGCACGGGTTTCGAGTAAGCAGAAACAGAACAAAACAAAGACAGGCTGGAAACTGCAGATCTAGCAAAATCCCCTTACATCGCCGGGTTATTGTTTAGACTTCTTTCAGCTGTTACTATGAACAATTCAGTACGTAAGTCAGTGAACCTATTAGTAAATGTGTTTGTAGCTACAAGAGTGAGTGATGTTAACCAGAGTAATATTATCATGAAATATTTTATACTGTATTGTGTATTGTCAGGTCTAGAGCAACTTTAATCTGAAGGAATCTCCAGAGAAGCAAATTTACAGAAATCACAAGTCAAAGGGATTCAGTTGCATTTGTTATAAATGAACGAATTCCTTTCCTTTCTGTTGCCTCATAGGGATTGTGGAGAGCAACAGGCCAAGAAGTTCAGCCCTGGCATCTTTTTTGCAAGATGAATGCAAGAGGAGGTCCTGAGTCTGCTGTAGGGTTTGTAGTTTGTCCATTGTGACAAACTGCTCTACTAGGATCCAACCAGGGGGCAAACTTATCCAAGACAGTCCTGGATTTTCACGTTCTCCATCATACTATGGACAAGCCCAGAGAACCTATCAAGGAACTTAACTTCTATGGCCTGTACTCACAACACTAACTTATTCTTTCAGCCATCACCTAATGTATAACTAGGGACTCTAGATTAAAATAAGGATTACGACTGACCCTGATCACAAATGAATAAGATCCCAAGATACTCTTAAACACCTTTCTTGCAAGGTTTCTGCTTTCACCTTAAAGCAGCTTTTAACTCATATCTGGAAACCATGAAGAAGCCATGGCTTTCTGGCTTGGAATTGCTATTTCCTTTGCCCTCCTGCTGAATTCTAGACTCGGGAGTCTTCTCAACAGAATCCTTCAACAGACTTTTCCTGGAACAGTGTGATTACACCCAACCTCTGGACACCAACCCATCCAAGGCCACTGCCCAATACCTTCAAACAACATTGACAGGCATCTTTATCACACAACCACAACCATCTACAGTGGTATCAAAATACCTGGATGAGTCTCATCCACCTGTGCAGTTTTGCTGCTACAAAAGATGATGAATGCTACAGTAATCTTAGCCACAAAGTCTCAAAACCGAAAAAGACTTCTGGCACGGCATCATAAAGGGAGGGGATATCCACAGGGTTAAGAAGCTCCTCAAAGTGCCCCTTCTACTTTTCAGCAGTCTGTGTATCTCACATCTCATCTCATCTTTCTTTTTTGAGGTGCTAAATGGTTTGCCATAACATCTTTGAAGCTACTCTAGAGACTTTTTCTATGGTCCCTCCAAACTCTCCGATGTCTCAGCTTTCTCTTTTGAAGGTGCTTTTGCTTCAGCCCCTCTGGCTGCCTCATACCTTTTAATTAAATCAGGAAGAGCTTGCCCTGAGCATTCACCAGATGGTAATGGCTTTGCTTCATTCAGATTTATTGTCCCCAGCGTCAATCACTACTTGTTCCTTTTAGAGATGGGAGTCGTGCCCAGAAACTTTATAAAATGCCAACACTGCTCATCAATTCTGGATTTCACTAAAGAACCCTTTTCATGTTCCACAACCGGATGGTCCAGTGGATCATTACTTCACACCAGCGCTCTGCACAAAGAACATTTTCTTTCCGGACACAGAATCTTCTATATAAAATAATTACCATATTTTTCTTGCTTTACCCGGGATCCAATGTCACTCAAGAATCTCATGGACCTATTGAGAAATCATAACAACTGGGGACGGTTCCACTGTTCCACGTAGGCGGTCCTGGCCTCGGCTGATGTTGACAGCTGTCAGGGTTGTTCTGAACTATCTGCAATGATCATCAAGGGACATGGTCCATGTTCCGAATATGCCCAGAAGTACCTCATCTTACTAATGACACAGGTCCAGTTTCTTGGAACAGCACATCCATACGTGCACCAGCTGTTGACTGGCAGTTTAAAAAAAAAAAACATGTACTGTACGTGTTCATAAAACTGTTGCATAACCTTGTTGGATAAACCTAGGACAAATGTCATGAATGGTTATGTTTTTCTTTATCTAATAACAGCATATTTTTATCCATATTAGCTTTAGATTATGTAAAGTGTCCACCACACAAGTCCCTGAGCAACACCGATTCTGATGTCTGATTCAGCAGTATCTGTACTCTTCTATCTGATATCAGCCACCACCTCCACTCCATTTTAAACACCTGCTACATGATTGAGCATTTTACAGAGGAAAGGCAAATATCTGTAGGTTCAACCTTTATTTGTCACATGTACATTACTGCACAGTGAAGTTCTTTACTGTTTGCATATCCCAGCATTGTTAGTAGTTAGTAAGTGCAGGATCAGTCATATTATGGTCCCCCCTTGGAACAGACAGGGCTAAGGGCCTTGCTCAAGCGCGAAATAGCAGGTGTCTGGCGGATTTGGAGCTCGGACCGCCAACATTCCAATCAGTAACTCAGCTTAATACACTGAGCCACCGATGCCCCCCAAAACATGCAATTACATATACAGTAATAGTCAGCATGTAATAATGTTAACTATTTAGATTCTTTCTTCTATCGGATATCTGCGGCCACCTTCGCCTCTGATTTCAAACACATGCTACATGATTAAGCATTTTACGGAGGGAAGGCAAATTAGACCGTTATGTATAATAGTTAAAGGGTTACCTCTTCAAATACAACGCACCACTGTGGTTATGTAACGCAACTGCACGAAAAATATAGTGAAGTATAAAGTACAGATATTTTTGTAGGATTTAAGGGAGTAAAGATAAAAAGTATCAACTAATACAACTACTCAAGTAAAATAGAGATACATGAAAACAGAGTACTTTAACAGAGTAAAGATCCACCTGTGAATCAGAATCAAGAATTCTACAACAACGAAATGAAACATGACGTAAGCAATTAAGACAGACATCAATATCTATACATCTATAAATAAATAGTCGGAGATGCCATGAGCTGATAATGGTGAGAAATACAAGAGGAATAGCTACACCAAAAACAGGACAAAAATGTTCATCTTTTTCAAGAGAGTTTTAAGGGAATTTATTGGGTTTTGTTGATGATAATTTTGAAAGACAACCTGTTGGTCTTCGGCACAATAATTAGCTTGACACAAATAAAACAAAGGGGTTAACACTCAGGATTCAGTCTGTCTGTTAGAGCAGGAAGGAAATTAGATACTGAGGCACATCAGCGTCACACTGTTCAGCACCGAGACATATTACTTTTTATTATTTGGCTCAGACCGTTTAAACACACCAGGGTGAATGAATGGTGTGTGTGTGTGTGTGTGTGTGAAAACCTTCCTATGAATCAGCTCTCTGAATGAAACACCAAGAGGTAGCTTGCTTTTGGAGGTTTTTTTTTTTTTATGACTAGTGTGAGATTTCAGAGGGCTCTTTATCCAAAATACTTCAGTCAGCCAGTTCCAACGATATCATTGTAATGGATCTTAATTTTTCTACTGAGGACACTGATTCTGTCTCCCATGGAGAAACATTAACAATATGGTTCGGACACAACAGGTCTGATCTGCATAATAATACAGCATTTACTCTGTTAAAGCCTGCCAAAGTCGAATATCACATTTTTTAAACTGCAGCTTCGGTGCCACTGTTGAATATTGAAGTAAATGCAATGACATGTTTTCCTTTAATTTCCCCTCACACAAAGGACCAATAGGAATGGGGTTAATGGGGATCATAATGGGGTTGTAGGGCATGTGTTTATGTGTGTGTGTGCGCGCGTGCACGTCTGTTATATATATTTATATAAATATATATATATTTAAAAAATTATATATCAAATCGTTTTTTCCAGCACCACTGAAGAATTTCATTAATCATCTTTACACCTAGGGTCTTAAGCTGAGCTCAGATTAGCATAATCCTCGTCCAAACAACTGATAATGAATCTGGCTCTGCAGTGGGAGGGAAGATGGAGAATATGCACCGCCGTGATCCGAGGGAGACGTGCGCAAATTATTGGATTTAGATTAAACAGAGCCGGTTTTAATGGGTTTGTAGCATTACCCTCTCCATTAATCAAAAATGTCCTCTAGCCTGGTACTAAAGAGAGAAATCTAGAGATTGTGCTCTATTGTGTGCATGTACAAAAAGGGGATTGGGATCATGTGTGTCAGTGTGTGTATGAGCTACGTACTTCAATTAATCGTTTGCGATAAATAAGCTGAGTGTAAACAGGCGACTGGTTACCTGACTTATGATTACAGTTTATTTACAGTAATCATTACTTTAAAAAATATATAGGGTTCTTAAAAGCTAATTATTGATGTAATCTATCTCTATATAAATAAAAGAAAGGTTTTGTCTGTACATTGGTCAAAATTCGCTCTTTCAGTGATGGCCTTACATTTCATAAACTGGCCTGACAGAATTTAATGAACCTTTGGCAGTCTTAGTCTATTTGGCTAAAGTTAAACCTGCACCATAAATAAATTCCAATGAGTTGAAGGAAAGTTATGAGCAGTTTTGTGCCAGATTATAAACCGCAAGTTTTGACAGCGAACTGCTCACGCGTCAAACACTGGGCGCGTCTTAAATCGACCGCCGGACAGAATTTACTGGAACTTTTGCAGTACTTTGATTTCAGCCTGAAGTTTAACCTTCACCATAAGTGAAATCTAAATGTCGAGTAAAAGCGATGTTATGAACAGTTATGTGGTGGATTGAATAATATATTTTAAAATAAGATACTAATAAGGCTTCAACCTGAAATACAAATATCATTGATTACATTAAAGCTCACCAGATTATTTTTAACTTTAACCTTTTCGCTCTTTCTACAAACTCTTTAACTGTCAACATCGGGTACTGGAGCTAGTGTAAAATAAAATGACCTGAAGGTGCTTTAATAAATCTGTTCATACAAAAGACACTAATTCTTCCCCAGCCTCAGCCTCAGGCACTCACATCTCTGGGCACAAGGTTCAACCAGGAAAATGCGAGACTCTTCACTTGTCACATGACCTGTACTTATCACAATACCTGTCCCAATCACTTCCTACTAATACACACTATGAAATCCTCGACTCACTAATCAGGCTCATAAGATGTACTATTGAGTTCACTCCACTCGGGTTTGAGCCTCACTCACTCAGTTTCTCAGGGACTTGCTCTTGGTGTGATGTGCGGATACACACTGTATAGAACACCTAGGCCATTGTGCGCACACACACATATACACACTGATTCACACCCAGGGACAATTTATCTCAGCTAATCCACCTACTGGCATGTGTCTGAGAGGCAGGCAGGAACTGGAGAGCCATACAGAAAATTTATCAACAACTACTTACACGTCAGATTCGGGAATTCAGAGGTGCTCTGGTTTGAGGCTAAATTAAGCCAGATGCTTGTAATGACCGCGAATAATGTTGATGCTGCGTTTTCTTCTTGTATGCACAAGTATTTTATGTATTTAAAAAAATACTTTCTATTATTATTATTATTATTCCAATTTATACAGAAGTCCATACAAATATAGTATACTAGTGGAAGTACCTGTCGTTGACAGGAAAGAGTTCATAAAAATAGTTGAAGCCCACGTACATGTCTGTCTGTCTTTTTGTATTCCCTTTGTGAACTTTCTGCCTAACTTATTAATGCAAAGAACACCTTCAAATTCTGTAAAGTTGAGCATCTTACGCCTTGTTTACACTAAGTTGTACTTCTCTCATCCTCAGCCAAACACACTCCCTGTTCACAGAAAAAGTAGATCAAATAAAGAATCCAACACGTTAAAATTCGGTTACAGTGTACCACTTCAGCGCTGTTATTTCAGCATTTTAGCGCATAACCCTGGGCTCTCAGTTCAGGTATTTTACACTCCATAAACTTGGACTACTGTGGATATGTTTGCTCCAAAGACCAGTGTTTTATCTCATAGTGGCGTTCCACATCACTGCTTGTTATTAGGTTTTCGGCATGGGCGAACGGGGCAGCAGCATTTTTTTCATGTCACGTGGGGGGGGCGGCACACGAACTTGGAGGAAAAAATTATAATCTGTGCCGCTAAGCGTTTTTTTATTATCTATGATACCTGCGCCACCCCTGCTGCCAAAGGAGCCGCACAGAAGCTGAGCAAGCGGAGAGAAGAGGGGGTGAGGGGGGCGGGTGTTGGGGGGCGCAGAGTACAGTTCACCTCTCCCAAATGAAGCGGACAAGGAGGGGGGCTAAAAATTATGTCAGTGACACCTGACTTTCTTACAAATGATACACATTTCATTCAAAATATTATAAACACAGACCAATAATTTGCACTTTTTTCATTTATTTAATTGTGTGAAATGGCTAATAAAATAGGTAATAAAAAACGATTATGCTGTGGAGGTGAATTGGTTTAGTCTTGACTTCTGGTCGTGAGTGACAGCGTTGGGGGATCAACAATCTGTTGATTGTTGAATCGTCGATTATAAAGTAAACACAGCGATGGAGAGAAAAAGGCCAAAGCTGTCAGGTGCCCAATTTAGGAAAAAAAAGAAAAGAAGATGAGGAGAAACGGGCAAAAGACAAAGGTATATAACAATGTTCTCTCTGTATGATTAAGGTATTCATGTCATTATGTTAATTAGTGGTATAACATTAGCCTTCTTGCTTATGATGCTTGCTATGCTTACCTTGCTAAAAAAAAAAACACACAATAAAAGCCTAATATACAAACCATCACAGAAATTCTAATAGTTTCTATTAAATACCATTAAATACTTTTTCCAGGGAAACTATTACAAAATTCCTTATTGTAGTGTGTTGTGGGCACTTTTCCAATAGGATTTACCATCACACCCACCAATAGAACCCATCATATACCAGCAGACATTGTTATACTTACCATTAACACCAATACAATTCCCATTATAACCATTAAATCCATTACATTTTCTATGATTTTTGGGCAGGATTCTATTGTTTTTTCAGCAGTGTGTACAACGCGAGATCTAATTAAATTTAACCACAAAATTATGCTTTTCTAAACTAAAGTTAATCAAGACATACCTGAGGTCAACCATGTCTTAGGAACGGCTCACTGGCCTCGCTGTCATAAGCATTAATCATTCAATAGGGGAGCAGATCTCATATGATGCCATTATTGATGACTTTGCATCTAGAACGGCCAGAAATGTATGTGTTTTATCTTCTGCAGTGAAATAAATAATTAAATTCTTCTTTAGTGTGATTTATTCTATATATATTCTATATTTTATTTATATATTATTCTTAATTTAAAACTTCAAATATTTTTCTCAGATACAGAGTACAGAGTATATTTATTTAAGTTATGAGTCGTTTATTTATTTTTTGCAAATTACTACAATAAAACGTGTGATGTGTACAAAATGTGAATTTTTTCTTTTTTTTTTTGGTTTGGGGGGTGTGGAGTTTGGCTTGAGACGCCGGGAGGGAGTCTCGCCCGGGGAGCAATTCACTGATTGCGCGTAATGCGGTTTGCGAGTGTTCCGCAAGACAAACAAAGATTTTTAATTAATCTTGACTTGAAAAATGAGCATTGTCTTGGTTTAAGAGTACCGAGTATCATGTATCATGCATGTGCTTCCTGTTCTGCTGCCGAGCGTCACGTTATCACAACTGAGTCAACGTTTTTTCTCTCTCTTGTGCTGTGGAATTGTGGGTAATCGTCTCCCCTGCTGGGTCTTAGTGCTCGTCTCTAACTGGTATAATCAACATTCGTGCACGCGTGTACTGTTTACTATAACACTGTGACCACATGTGTGCGCATAAAACATATTTTTTTATTTTGTGTTTGTATGCGTGTGTGTACGGCGAGTGTTTACTGTTTATTATAACAAACACCAGTGTGTGCACATGTAAAGCAAAAGAAAGTCTCATTAGAGAGGTTAAAGATCAATTTTCTCCCTCCCTCTCTGTATCAGCCTGCATTTGTGTAGCGCACGTCATTGTACATCGTGCCCATTTACACACACACCCCTTCATGCACACACGCGCATGCACACATACACACACACTCTGCTCTACACAGAAACACTGCTCTGTCATGATTTTTTTCAAAGGTAAAGTTCAGGAAAATTTATTTGTTTGTTTTTTACTTTACAGCAGTGACTCTGTCACGAGAGACTTATTAGCAATGTTCCTTGCTAATTCTTTCAGTTAATGTGCATGTGCGTGTGTGTGTGCGTGTGTGTGTGTGTAGGTGTGTGTAAGTGTGTGTGAGTGAAACTCAAATAAGAGAAGAGAAAGGGCTACTGTATAAGATGAGAAGCGGGAGGAGGAGGGGCTGATCCCTCCTCTTCTCTTACTTTAGCTTCACACACATTCAGTACACAAACACACAAATAATTTGAGTTTCCATTATTTCTTATGGGGAAATTCACTTGTTTACGATTGGTTTGAAATACACGCTCGCTTCCGGAACAAATGATGCTCGTAATCCAAGGTTCCACTGTGCAATGATTACAGAAGGCAAACTTATCATACAGGCAAACTTATCAACTTAACATGTATCATACAGGCTGGTGTTCACATACTATTGGCCATATACTGTTGTTTGGATCCCTACTGACTTAATAACACGACAAACCACCTTTTTTCACTTCCTCTTTACATTCAATTCAATTCAACTTTATTTATGTAGCGCATTTAACAATTGACATTGTCGCAAAGAGAATTATTTAAGTTTGTATGAAATGTGAATATGTATGAATCAAAATTATAAGACTGTCCCTGATGAGCAAGGAAAAACTCCCTGAGATGGCACTGACATTGCGGTGTGAAACGGGTTTCCCAGTGTTTCATAGAGACCCTGAGACAGACATTCCTACCAGACACTCGTACAGTACCTTCCTCATTTTCTTATTCTGTTTTGCTTATCTTCTACAAATCACTGAAAATAGCTACCGGTATTCACAGATATCGTATAAAGCTTATTATTATATTACACCTATAGATGTGAGGAATAAATCACACAAATATGAACAAGGGTAGCAGTGAAAACAGCATCTGAGCCGAGGAGGTAAGCTTGAAGGCATTTTTAGATCATATGTAAATCAATATTAAACAGATTTGCAGTTATTTTATGGCGCAGGGGATAAAAGATTGCCGAAGATGGCATCTGACACGCTGTACTATGGAGTCCAGCAATAAAAAGCAAGAGTGGAAATGACTTTAAATCTGAAGGGGTATAAAATAAATCAGAGTCTATGAAGTACTGCTCCAGGATCTCAGAATAAACTCTACATTTCAGCAAACATGGTTAATTTTTATGACTAGTAAATATTAGGTGTACCTTCAAAAAGACTGGAACAGTGTGTGAAGCACAGCAAACTTTTAAGTAATAATGGCTTTGATTGAGGTTTAGAAATGAGAATCCGGCAGGCTGGTTCCATCTACAGGGTCATGGAGAGGGTCCAAAATAAGTTCTGTAATAAAAGACGGCAATATGTAATGTTATGTGTGCTGTTGGAATGAGTTATTAATTATTATGGTGGCCTTGTAATTGCAGCTTTTTCAAAATTTGCACAAGCACATTTGTAGACACAGTTCTATTTGAAATAGCTATATATAAGGTGATGAGATTCGAACCCCCAACCCCAGAGGTGTGAGGTGACAGTGTTTACCACAAAGCCACCATGCTCCTAGTCCAGCAGGATTCAATTCTATTACTCACTCACTCAATCATCGTCTATACCGCTTTATCCTGTACACAGGTAGTCCTCGACTTACAAACATCCGAGTTACGAATTTCCGCAGATGCAAACAAACCATGGTTCTACATACATTTGTAAATGCAAAGGAATCGTGGAAGTAGCTTACGTGTATTGTACAAAAAATAGACACTAGAGTGCACCAGATACCAATATTTACAATATTTACCAATATTTAGTGTGTAAGTCAATGTATAAAATGTCTCGTATATTGCATGTGTGTGTGGTGTGGGAAAAATGAGTCTGCCTCACCGGTTTCAATGAATTAGTCCGGGTGCATGATGATAGAAAATGTCTGTCCTGTAAAACTGTCCTGATGGTGAATAATCCTAATTTCGGAAAATCCTCAACAAAACACAGTTCACAGTCCAATACAGTGGAAAACAGCTCTGAAACAAAATGGTGTCCGGGATTCCCCTTGCGATTTAAAGACGCATAGACAACACTGTTACATTTGACATGCGTGAGATTCATTTCCTTAGGCACGGTTATGGTTTTTGGCCACATAATGGCAGTGTGGGGAAATGGGACAGAGATTTAGTCAAGTGGATTGGTATGATTTACATTGTATGTCCGTGTCAAAGGCATAGAAGACTCACTTTGTCGGACATAAGAACAAATCAGACTTACGAACGTGATCATGGAATGAAACTCCCTTGTAAGTTGCGGACTTATAGGTCATAGGAGACCTAGAGCCTATCCCAGGAGGCGGAGTCTATCGCAGGGCCCACACACACTCACACGCTCATTCACACACTACAGGCAAATTGGGAACACCAATTAGCCTAATCTCTATGTCCTTGGACTGTGAAAGGAAACCAGAAGGAAACCAACCAAGCACGGCAGGAACATGCAACCTCCATGTACACAGACCCCGAGGTGGGAATTGAACCCGGACTCTGGAGGCTTGAGGTGACAGTGCTAATCACTTCTCCATCGCGCCACCCAATTCAACTCTATTAAATTCTACTATTCTTGTATTATATTATTATATTTTAACAAAAGAAGCCAGAGGCAACAACGGCTAGACCTCTCTGAGACGACACGTGGAGGAAACCTTTGAACGAAACCAGACTCAAAGTATGGTGGGCTTATAAATCACTACAGCATCCAGGAGCAGAAGAGAAATCAAACACTGCCGAGTGCTGCACAGATGTTCATGCTGTGAGAGAGACCTGGAATGAGCACAGGTCAGTCTTTTAGCTCTTAGATCTTACAAAGTTACAGCGTTGAGGCGAAATTATTCCCTGGATCAAAGGTGAGACTTGAGAATGAACTCTTCAGATATTAGGAGTTTGAATATCAGTTGATTGAAATCAGCAGGTTATTCCGTGCTCGGTTTCGTAGAAGTATAACACAGGCACCCTTTTATTTAAATTCGGAGCAAGGTTTCTGCACGGGAAAGACTGTAATAATAAAACCTGAGGCACATAACTGCTTTCAGAGATCCATCCAACAGAGCACGGCTCTTTGTACTGCTGTGAGAAAAGAGAAAAGAGAGAGTGAAGAACAAGAAGAGACAGAGAGAGAGAGATAGAGAGAGAGAGAAACAAAGGCAGAAAAAGTGCTAGACGTATCACTCAGCAGTTTCACTCTCAACTAGAATAACCCTCACCTCCAGGTCAAAGGAGCGCACACGTGCACACAACACTCATGCTCCAAAATACACAGTTATAACAGACACACAATACGCTCCTCTTTCCATTATTCTCGTTACGCAGCTTTGATTTATTCGGAACAGAATCCGCTTTGCTCTTACGCACATTACATCGGGTCAGATGGCAGCAGTTTGTGATGCACCACTTGCTACGTGTAATGTCGAGATTTTAGTACAGTATGTGAACAAAGAAGTGATTCCACATTTTATCACAATTTCCGTATCTTGGTTATTGCCTTACAGTAGTATTAATAATATTGAATATGGGAATTGTTTGGAAGGGTGAGAGTACAATTGTGAATTGACCATTTTTCTAGAACAAACCAGACCTTCGTGCACTGGCGTACACTGTCATGTGCATGCAGCATGCATCCTCTGTAAGTGTCGTCCAAGCCCAGGGTGTCCGAAATCAAGAGTTAAAGCAGCGGCGATGTACTGTAGCTGGTACTGCTAAGAAGCGCTAAGAAACAAATAACGATGGAAACAAAAGTGAAATAATTAAGAGAATAGAGCGAGGTGAAAAGATGGCAAGAAAACATAATCGTTCAACAATCTAAGAAACACTCTACTATAATATACTGTGTATAACCAACTGTGTTAATGTCCTAATACTGTACCTAGACAATGTTTGTTGGACTTACAAACAAATTGGACTTGTGAACAAACTTCCGAAATGGAACTTGTAGGGGACCTACTGTATATTTTTTACAATTTAGTAGGAGCTCTGTGACTTAGACTTAGAAGTGATGCTAAGACGTATATTCCATCCATCCATCCATTATCTATACCGCTTAGCTCAATTCTGGGTTGCGGTCATGGCAGGAGAAGCAGAGACGCCCAGACATCCCTGTCTCACACAACTTCATCCAGCTCCTCCTGGGGGACCCCTAACTGCTCCCAGGCCAGCCGAGAGAAACAATCCCTCCATTGTGTCCTGGGTCAGCCTCAGGCCCTCAGCGCCTTGTAAGATCAGGACTTGTCATGGCAGAAGGGCTTGTGTGGTCCAGTGATCCTCAGGGCTACGGTATGTCATCTTGAAATAAATGCTCCTTGCAGGGACATTTAAAGCGAACGGGTTCCAGACAAACATGATCTATGAAACCCCAATGCAAAAGTGTGGCACAATATCCTTTACTCTTCCCAGAACAGGGAAACTGGGAACAGCCCCAAAAACGCAGTGTGCAGGGGTCGTGTGGAGCCCCCACCCAAAAGGGCCGGAGTAAGGGTTTGGTGCAATGCCCACTAGGTGGCGGGAGAGTGACAGGACACCCGGTTTTCCGCAACATGCGTACTGTGACATAAAATAATCTATGTAGTTGTTTTTGTTCATGTCAGAAATCTAATTTGCAAATATTGAGTGTTTTGCTAATCGATTGCGAGTTTACATAAACAGCAATTAGTCAAATGTTCAATAGTCATTGTTCTGCAATAACAAGGTTTCTTAATTCCAGTCCTGCAGACGTGCTGCTCTGCAGATCTTCATGTATTCCTAATGTCCAAAAACACCTCATCTAACTGAGAACGCGCACTGTAGGTCAAAAGTATACAGACAACCGATTAGTCCCACCCCTATGTGCGTGTTGAACACACCATACCCTTAACTCTTATAGGCTTTCCATTAGATTTTGCAGTGTGGCTGTGGGGATGTGCGAGAGCGAACTCAGGTCAGGGTGCCGCTCTCTGGATTCCGGTTCACCTGAAACGTGTTCAGTGGTTTAAAGGTCAGGGCCTTCTGCACAGGCCACTCGAGTTCTTCCACTCCGACCTTGACAAACCATGTCTTCATGGCACGAAGCGCCGAGGTTTGTGCACAGAGGCACTTTCCTGCTTGAACAGGTTTTTAGAGTGAAGCGAAATCGTAATGCTGTAGAATACAAAGACATCCAATACAATTTGTCTGCTTCAGATACCTAAGTGTGATCATAAATGAATTAATTCCTACTTTAAAGGTCACATGTTATACTTTTAAACAAATATGCATAAGTCTTAAACGAAATAAGTCTATTAATAATCCAGCTACAATCCAGATTCGGCATTCTGGCTGCTTGATTTTCTTTTTTTTTTCCCCCAAATGTTATATTTCAGTGCCTGTTGTTTTAAATTAAACTGTGCACGTTTGGGATCTTATCAATCATTTCCCACCCATTTTTATCTGCATTTCTGACCAACAAAAAATCTCATATATCTCGTCTATGTTTGCATTGAGGTGGTGGAATGTTGCAGTTTCTCTATAATCCTACAGGTGGTGCACACTAAACTATTCACACAGCACAGCGTGGTAGGATCTGCTATGCTCGTTTAGAATTGTAACAAAATACATATTTAATCAGGATATCTATAAAATAATCATACAGAATCGCAGAACCTGGGTATGGTGATATTATACTATCGGGTCGTCCCTGGTGATTCCCGTCCTTATTATAGTATACATGATATAATGTGAATAGTCACTCATTCTCTATAGCGCCTAACCTGTAGAGGGTTGTGGGAGGCCTGGAGTCTCTCCCAGGGGACTCTGGGAACAAGGTGGGGTACACGATGGACGGGTGCCAATCCATCGCAGGGCTCACCACCACATGCTCACAGACTATGGGGAATCTGGAAATGCCAATTAGTCTAACACATTACACAATGATGGAGGAAAATCCATCCAGCCTGGGGAGGACATGCAAACTCCATGCATGCTTCATAAATGCTCCATTAAACGAAAATATATAAATGGACAAAATGTATATCTATAGGAATCGTTAATAATAAAATGCAATCCGTTGCTGCTGTGGAGAAATGAGCTGTCAGTGTAGAAGACTCCTAATGATCCCAGCAGGTGGCCCTTAATGCTTACAGCAGCCATGTTTGCGACACAGCGACTGCCGCAACTTCTTGCGATTCGTCCTGATTCTGCCATCACCGACGTTCACATCAACAAATCATCGAATAACAAAACACGACCCAGTACGAACAAAACCTGTCATGTTTTCCGAGCAGTGAATCAAAAGGCATGTGCTTTAAATCTCACTAACATGGATGACAGCAACAAATGCTGCGTGGTATTGAGCAAGAATCTCCGTGATTGTTTCCTTGCATGGCAAACGATCTGGCTAATACAGACGGAGTGAAGGGGCAGATGTGGTGTCCCAGCTGTGGGAATCGCAACTGGCAGGAGTTCATCTGTGTATGTGTGTTTCTGGAAACAAGTTGTAAACTGGAACACAAAGCTACACTGACAGAGCTGAAAAATAGATGTGGCTGTCACACTGAGTTAGCGCTCGCATAAGCGGGATTCAGAGAGACGTCGTGAGAGACGGGACAGACAGAGAAAGATTACACGCGTGAGAAACTCTGACATGGGCGGTTAGCTGTTAGCCTCTTTAGCACAACAAACACTTGCGATATACGATCTTTGTAGTGGTTAGCACTGTCGCCTTGCACCTCCAGGGTCTGGGTTCGATTCCCCGGCCAGGCTCGATTCCCGTCTCTGTGTGCATGGAGTTTGCATGTTCTCCCCGTGCTTGGTGGGTTTCCTCCGGGTACTCCGGTTTCCTCCCACAGTCCAAAGACATGCAGGTTAGGCTAATTGGCGTTCCTAAATTGCCCGTAGTGTGTGATTGGGCGTGTGAGTGTGTGTATGTGTGTGTGCCCTGCGATAGATTGGCACCCTGTCCAGGGTGTACCCCGCCTAGTGCCCGAAGTCTCCTGGGATAGGCTCCAGGTCCCCCGCGACCCTGAACACAGGATTAAGCGGTATAGAAAATGAATGAATGAATTATTATATACAGTATAAACCAGTGTTAACATCGATATGTAATTAGCTAGCTTTTATTTAGTAGACTGATAACAAGCTAACATGGGCACAAAGAAGTGATTGTTAATATATTATTATATGCAAGCTGATATATTATCTAGGTTTAAACTACAGTGCCTTTTAACTTTTTTTCCGGCATTTTTAGAGGTCTAAACATGCTCAAAAATCATGAAAATCAGCCCACAGGTTGGAATCTGCTGTCATTAGGACACCTGAGTGGCTGGGCCCTGGGCGTGGCACGCGGCTGTTACACGAGATTTCACTGCACAGCTCATACACACGTCCGTGCGAAATCCGTTAGACATTTAGATCTCATTGAGTTGGACAACTTTGTCATGGGCTCAACTCAACACGGAGTTAGTTATTTTGGGTCGTTTGCAAAACGCACCCCATGGAATCCTAGGGGATTTATACGATCGCCACCAAACTGGGCCGATATGATCTCAAGACATTGTGGATGCAAATTTGCGAAGGGATTTTTGATTTCTCAAACGGTTCAGCCGTGGCAATGCCTTTAACCTTTACCGAAAAGTGGCTAATAACTTCCCAAGTGACATCATATTGAGTGACATCATTGTGTGTTGCTTTTTTTTTTTCCAGCAATGGGGGATGTTTTGGGCCTGATTTACTTTATATTATTATAGAACTTATATTAACATGCAAAATAAACAGGTAACAGGTGCACCACCGCCTGCTCAGATCCCAATCCGATGAAGCCCCATAGTACAAAGTGAACAAATGTGATTGACGGAGGCCCCGCCCCACAGCCCACAGCACACAAAGGATCCGCTGCAAACATCCTGGTGCCAGACATAACAGTACACCCCCAGACGTCTCATGCAGTCTATGACCCCAGCGATCAGAGCCGCCCCGGTGGCACAAGAGGAACCTACACAACACTGGGCTTAAAGTTTTGCGCTATAACGTCATGGCTGATCGGTGTGCACGTGTAGCACTTTCGCACCTATTGTGAAGCCTTTCCAGTATTTCCGAATGTGAAGAGTGAAGGTGGCTAATTTCTAATTTGAATAATCCTTGCACTGTGTTTGCCTTTCGGATCTTTTAACATTGCTTTTTCTCCCCCTGAATAATAGATTTATTATTCATGTTTTGCTTTGAACTCTTAACGCATCCTGATTCTGAACTCGGTTCAAAATCTTAAGTACATATTTAGCAAGATACAAGAACATCCGTTATTAAATTGTGATGCTGAAGAAAATAAAAATCATTAGTGAAGAAAAACTGTAGAAGAAAAATGCCATCTTTTCCTGTCTGAGGTCGTATTCGACTTTTCAATATAAGACTCTGCATAAATGATGGTACATTACTGGAATTTGGGTTGACAACTGAACCCGAAGACTGATTTGTAGATCTTGTGACTGAGTCGCTAACCTCTCTCCTGTTCACTCTCTGTAATCTTTCAGAGGCAAATTTCTATAAGGGGTCGAATGGGTGGAGAGGGTGTCTGGGGAACAGCAGCCTGGCTGTCTCTGTCTGACAGGAGACATCTATCTCCGAGACACACGCTGAGTTTAACACCTCACACCCACAGAGAGCAGTTACACACTCACTCACACACACACACACACACACACACAGTGGTCTCTATAATTTCCCCTCTGCCACTGACTGACGACTTTCTAAGTGTGTAAGTACTTTCTCAATTTTATATATTCAGTGCACCAAAAAAAAAAAAAAATCTGGATATTGTGGATTTTTTCAATTGACATTTTTATGGCTTACAGCTATTAAAAAAATATATAAGTCTATGATCTTAGATCAACCGAGACAGGATTGACCGTATAGAAATGTCCAGCTTGTTAAAATTACTGCACCAATGTGGCGAGGAGACGATCAACCTGCTCAGGTTTTACTGAAGACCAGGATGCTTTAATAGCGGCTTTCAGCTCGTCTATATTATTGGGTCGGTGTTTCTCATCTTTCTCTTGACAATAGCTCATAGAGAATCAGTTCAGGCTCATAGAGACTCGCAAGTCAAGCACAGTAATATCATGATCAGCAAACCAGGTGGTGGTAGTTTATATACACTCTACTGTAGGTTCCGTAGGAAATAATGTAAATAATGTAAATGCAGATAATCCAGTTGTTCCAGCTACCCAAAAATATTACCAATCTTACCAATTTCCAACAATATAATCATATTTTTGCATATAAAAAAACAATTAAAACATTTAGAAAAGCGTGTAAATTAAGTAAAATATGAAATAAATACACATTAAACCTCACTTAACCTTAATTTATGATTCCTCTCGGCACCGGCTGCTTTAAAAACTAAACTGAAAGCGGCTCCGTTTTCTTCTCCCCACCGTCCTTGATAACATTCTTGGGACCCACAGTGTTAAATTTGTCTTCACTAAAAACTCACGTCGCTTGGTTTTCCACTGACAAGTTTTGAACGGCCCCCAGACGTACACGCAACTTCGCCGGCGTTCGGTTCGTTTGTGGAAAATGCTGTGTATGTCGAGGCAAAGCTTTAAAAAATGAATTCTGCCCCCTTGTTTGATTTCACATTGCTCAAAATATAACATGTTGTTTGATCAGAGCAACAATACTGTATGTGTTTATTTTATAGCCTTTAAACTGCAAATGGTTCAGTAATATATCAAATACCCAATAATAGAAATAAACCACATTATTCACTCCGTTCATTTAAAATACAAAGAATTCTTAGTAGTGTACCTACAACTTTAGATTACCTAATTAAGCAAATAATGGGGGGGGGGGGGACCTCTTAAGTCAGCTAATGGACGAGAGCCAAATGCTAACCACAAAGAAAACGTCCTTAAAGCAGATTTTACGCGGCACTACTTTAGCCCCGATGTGAATCAATACAAAGTACAACATTCAGCAAACAGCACACAGGCTATATATCAGTGCAGAGCAGCACTGCAGGGGGAATAACGCTGTCAAACTTTATTCTAAAATCTTTTTCTCCCTCCACTCTCTGTAAACATGTTGTAAGGGAGAGTTTTCTAATGGTCTCTCTCTCTCCCAGTTCTGGCTAAACATCAGTGCTGGCGAAAAACACCAGTGAGGTGACGTTAGCAGAGACGTTAAACTCTTGTTCCTTATTAGTTCCTTCATTATTTGTTTTTTCACTGCCAGTAAATGCATAATTAAATCAGAAAGGGCGTCTTCTCGCACTGCAGCGCGTTCACTTCTGCTCTGACACGCTAAGAGATGAGTTAATGTACACACACCAGGATTGTTAACATTTTCTTTGACAGATTCAATAAATTACGATTTATCTTTATAAACATCATTTTCAAACGAATGTGACTAATGACACTTTCCAGGAACTGTACCTCGATTTCCTCAAAACTCTAAATACAGAATGAAGAGTGAACTACTTTGTCAAAAACTCTTGCAAAATCTAACACAGCTCTCGAAACCGTCTTCTCTTTTCCCAAAACTCTTTTTTTCTTTTCTCCAAAACAATACACACTGCTATCTCTTGCTTATGTGTTACAGATCATCAAATAAACACTGACGTGATAAATTCGAAACACAACCATCAGACATGTTCATGTTCGCGTTCTGATCCTGGTCAGGCCAGAGTGCCTCATCCACATGTTCTCCCTGGCCAAGCAGCGGGGGAAAGTCCCTGCCAATCCCTGGCATTCATCTCTGTGGATGGCGTCACATGGATTCTCAGCTGCGCCACGTGCTTATGAGGTTTGCGTTCATGTGTTCAGCTCCCTACTGAATTCAGAAATGAGCAATACGTTGGAAGGTGGGACGATATTTTTGATTCTGTCAAGGCAATGATAGCAAACTAGGAGTGTTATAGGGTCCTAGCTGGGCGTGGAGAACTATGACCCCACGCTGACCAATAGCATGGTGACATTTCCATCAGCATGACTGGCAGTATGATGCTCCTCTGTCACTGCCTGGTCTTCTACTGGATGAACCCTGGCTCGTCAGTGAATATACGTTCATATGGAGCAGGACTGACATCAAGTTCTTTCTGAAAAAAAAAAATGGAGAATGACCAAATCATACAAAATGCCTCCATCCAGGACCACCGCGCTGACATGTCTGTACAGAGCACTCAGAGGATGATCTACTCACAAGCACATATTAGCACATCGATGCTCCTTCACTCGGTCAGAGCTGCACTCAAATGGATCACGATGCATCCGTTTCATCCTCAGCTGGTGTTGATTCAGGAGACGACGGTTGATTGTGGACAGGCTGTTTGTAAAATGGACATTCTCTTCCTGGACTCCGTCTCTGATTTCCCTCAGGGCGATGGCATTATTTTCCAAAACCATGTGGATGATGGTGGTCTCCTGCTCGCTCGGCTGTGAATTTCCGGAGGTTGTGTTTCTGTCCTGTGAAAAGGATATACACACTTTATAAGTATATATACATCAAACGTATTGGATCATTTTCTAACTGATGTTTATTTCCTTCTACACTGTAAAACAATCCTGAAGGCGTTTATTATCCAAAATCCACAATAATCTCCTTTGAACAGTTGATATTGAGATGTTTATCTGCTACTTCTGCTCTGTAAAGCTTCATAACGGCTCTAATCTGAGGTGCTGCTTGAGGTTAATTGGTGATTTCTGAGGCTGGTGACTCTAAATGAACGTCTCCTCTGCAGCAGAGCTCGGGTTTGGTCTTGTTCTCCTGGGAAGGTCTTCATGAGGGACAGTTTCATCATCATGGAGCTCGATGGGTTTTACAAACGCACTCGACACGATACTGTTCTTGCGAGAACGGTTCCAGAACAGCTGACCTTCATGTCTTAAAATGACAACTGACTGATGTAGTTGTTACATAATTACGTAATTCCATATGTGTTCTTTCATAGTATTGAAATCTCCAGTATTGTCGTATAATGTTAAGAATTAAACCTAAAGAACGTTATGGCGTAATGTGATTACTGTCGAGAGTTCTGTTACACTTCTCAAGTGGTTCCTTACCTACTTCGCTGTTCCATCTTCTTGACTAACATCTGTATGTAACTGAGTGCGGTCAGCTGCAGCCTGAACGAGACTCGTTGTAATCAGGTCAGAGTCTCCAGGTGAACACAGTGTGCTAATTAATGCACGTCATGTTCAGGGATTTGTATAACTGTGACTCGGAATGATATTTGCCCGAGACCAGGGTCCGTACTCACAAAACTTCTTATAATTCTCTTAGAGAGCTTAGCGTAAAAAGTCCTAGACTAAAAGTAATTTAGGAAACTTCTCAGAGCAACTTTTAGGAAGGAAAGTGCAAAACTTTTGATGCAGCAATTCAAGGACTGCGATTGGTTGATTAAAAAATAATCTCTGACCTCTGAGAAGGTCTTAAAATGGGAAAATAGAATATATTATAGTAGAATAGACAGTGACATCAAGAAAATAAAGAAAGGTAAATAAAGGTTTGTAAATAATAAAGAAAGTATAATCATGAATACAGGCTATTTTATGCAAAGTTTCTGTTACAGGCTAAATATCTTAATTAAACAGCCGAATGTTGATGTCTACTTTTAAAGCAACAAAATTTCCATAAAGTAGTTACTATCTTTAAGTTCTTATATTTATCAATCATACTGATTTTATTACTTGGAATCCATTTCAGATCGATGGGAGCAAAACGTCTCACCTTTTACCAGTTTACATGATTTCAGGACAGTTTATTTAAGTTGCACATTTGGATGGTGTGTAGCCAACAATCCAAGAGAGATGGAAGGAAGTAAAGGAACAAGAAGAGCAGTGTTTACTTTTAGCTTTACGTTCAGTGTTTGGAGAATATTTCTTCTTTCTGCCACTTTTTGTCCTCTGCTATAGAAACTCTTGAGCCTCTTAAAAGTCCTCCCACTTAACCATTCTTACCTTAGGAGCTGTTTTTAGATGTTTAGTGAATCATTTTTATCTTTGCTAAGATTTAGTCCTAAATTGAAGGGGAAATGTCATAATTCTAAGAACTTTCTCACTAGACGAAGAATTTCGTCACTAGGAGCAACTTTTAGACTTAAGAAGAATCTCTGTGAATACGAGCCCAGTAGTTTACATTCATGTTGTTGATACACCACATGCGAAGGGTGTGCATAGTTCTGCTCTGAAGTTTAGAAGATACGATACGTGCAGCATGTTGAGCATCTCAAAATTACAGACTACAACATTTTGAATCCTTAGATCTTTGTCTAAATGCCTGGGAGGCCCTAAGGGTGTCGGTGTAGAACTGCATTGATCTCCTGTATACAGTATTACTGCTGAGAAAAACACCTCAGTGTTCAGAGACGTGCCAGCTTGCAAGATGTTCTGCTTTGTTCAGTGCTTACATACGAGTCCGCTTTGTGTTTTTTGAAAAACTCCCAATTCAGCAGAGACCAAGTGAAGTTCCAGAAGAACGTCTAGTATCTACAGTATTCTATATTCCATGTATACTAAAGAACACAAGGTTTAAACTGGAAATGAAGCCACCGGAGTTTAATTTATTTGAATTATACAACTGAGCAGGTGAGGGTTAAGGGTCACGCAGTGGCTGTTTGGGGATCCTGGGATTTAAACTCATGACCTTTTGATTATATGACACTCACAAGTCCGATATATTAATATGATATTAAATAATATAAATTTAACATTAACATTGATATTTGCTGCAAGGAACCTTAGACAAGATTAGAAATCAAATCATAACATTTCCACATTGTTTTAATATATAATAAATAAAAGCTTTCTTTATTTATATAAATGTATTTATGTGTACATTGGGTCAGAACTCGCACTTTCCGTGATATCTCTATCTCTGTTTCAAATCATGATCTGATCATAGCTAATAAAGTGATCAGATTATTTTTAGCTATAAATTATATTTCTGTACAATCTTTACCCAGGTACCATACTGTATATACTGTAAATGTTATATATCTTCTAAAGCTCTACAGTTCTGTGCAAAACAATCGACACTCCTTCAATTTAAATGAAATAAAATAATGTAGATTAAATGAAAGAAACGTGAACAAATGTTTTACTGCGACAGGCTGCAAAGTGCCTAAAGATACAATTTAAAAACTGGTAGTTTATGTAACAACCTCGGCAGCGACCTCATTTCCCCTCTCGTCTAAATATTTATACATCTGGACAATTGCACATGTCACTTTCACTAGTCACCTTTCATGCATATTTGCATAACCATGGTCACTTTAAATTATATATATATATATATATATATATATATATATATATATATATATATATATACTCCCCCCCCTATATTTCTATATTTTGTAATATTTTATTATGCCCTTATTGTACAGTTTATTTTACTAGTTAAATTTATTTCTTTAGTTCCTTTTATTGATATTTATTTTACGTACAAGCATTTTGAATCCAACCCCTCAGCATCAGCAGTATACAATAACTAACTAATCACTAACAGTAACTAATCACCGGCCTGATCCAAATTTGCAGAGGTCACGTTCCTAGAGTACGCACGAATTGTGGGGGGGGAAAAAAACAAAAATTTTGGATGTGGTCAAAAAATGTTTAAACCCTAAATATGTTACCAAAACTCTTTAATTTCATTTAAAACTCAGCTTAATAAATGACCTTTAAAATAAAGAATGTAAATGTAAACCCGTGTACTGTACTGTACTGTACCCCGCCTAGTGCCCGAAGTCTCCTGGGATAGGCTCCAGGCCCCCCGCGACCCTGAACACAGGATTAAGCGGTATAGAAAATGAATGAATGAATTAATTGTTTAGTGTTTAAATTATATATCGCCACAAAAAAAAAAAAGCCATAAAAATTTGCAGGGTTTCCATGAAAAGTTATTAGTGAGGTTTTAACCAACCAATCAGACGTTTCCAAACTGCTGAGTCACGAGGCAGCTTAATTCACGCTATCTGTCGTCCTCAACATGCATGAACTCACTGATGCCCGTCACAATCTTCTGTGATTGACAGGAAGAAGAGATTGGCGAATGTCTAGCCCCGCCTACCTCATTTCACACATTTCGATTTTATACATAGTGTGGGGGCGGCACGGTGGTGTAGTGGTTAGCACTGTCGCCTTGCACCTCCAGGGTCCGGGTTCGATTCCCCGGCCAGGCTCGATTCCCGTCTCTGTGTGCATGGAGTTTGCATGTTCTCCCCGTGCTTGGTGGGTTTCCTCCGGGTACTCCGGTTTCCTCCCACAGTCCAAAGATATGCAGGTTAGGCTAATTGGCGTTCCTAAAAAAATTGCCCGTAGTGTGTGATTGGGTGTGTGAGTGTGTGTATGTGTGTGTGCCCTGCGATGGATTGGCACCCTGTCCAGGGTGTACCCCGCCTAGTGCCCGAAGTCTCCTGGGATAGGCTCCAGGTCCCCCGCGACCCTGAATATAAGGATAAAGCGGTATAGAAAATGAATGAATGAATATATAGTGCAGGTTCAGCGTTCAGGTTTTGTTTGAAGATAAAAGTGTGTATCCTTGGGCCGTGTGAGCTGCTGGTCTCGTGTAGGATGTGTGTGTGACAGTTTGTGTGTAAAATTGAATAGATGTGATCAGCATCGTATGTTACATCTGTACAGGATCGTGTAAACACCTAATACTAATGTCAGGTTGTATTATTATTATTATTATTATTACAAAATAGCGAGAGTCTGGACCCACACGGACCAATCAACAAAGAGCCACAAGTCTGATTACATCCTGATTATAAGTGAAGACCTGAATCTCCAGAGAGCAATCAGCTCTAAACATCGCTAATTCCTCTTCCAGCATCAATCAATCAGACGAAGAGGGTTTTTTTTTTTTTTTAAATCAATCAAATGCAGGAGAAAGTCCTGTAAATAAAATCCTGATTGTGATAGTGTAGTGGTGAGCACCGTCGCATTGCACCACCAGGGTCCGGGTTCGATTCCCGTCTCTGTGAGTATGAGGTTTGCATGTTCTCCCCCGTGCTTGGTGAGTTTCCTCCATGTTCTCCAGTTTCCTCCCACAGTCCAAAGATATGCAGGTTATGATAATAACAAAGTATTGGCACCCTGTACCCCGCCTCGTGTCCTACACCTCCTGGGATGAGCTCCAGGCCCCACCGCGACCATGAATACAGGATAAAGTGGCGAGACGACGATGAGTGAGTGAGAGATCAGCAAAGATCCACAGCTAAAGTGAGATTAACAATAAACAGATTTGTGAAAATTTGATATTGCTCATTTATGAGTTAAATAGGTTTAGAGAATTCCCATGACAGGAGTGTGTGTGTGTGTGTGTGTGTGTTCAGGTGTGAATGTGACACATCAGGAGATGAAATGAGTGGAAGGTTACTACAAACTAACCGTGTCTCTCAAAACTAATCAAATACACACACAAGCACACACACACTCATGCAAAACCACAAATACACACACACACTCTAGTTTACTCTCAAAGCCTGACAACCCAGGTGTCTCTGCATGCACAGTTCACACTATTCATCAAACAGCACATCTCTCTCTCTCTCACACACACACACACACACACAGGCTTATTCTGTACGGTCCGACACACACAGCTGTGCTCTGCTGAACAGCCCTGATTCATTCTACAGCAACTGGCTTCATTTGTCACTTTCGACATCGCTCGTCTCTCCTCCACTTTCTCAAAGCTTCCAGCTGCCGTTTGCAACAAACGCTCCTTTCATCCTTTTCACACCAAGAGCAAGGATGGCTTCCGACACACACACACACACACACACACACACACACACTCAAACCATCTATGCCACATGCCCTTACTTCCACAGAGAGAGAGAGGGAGAGAGGGAAGTTAGAGAAGAAGAAAGTGGACCCCAGTTTTGTATTCAGTTCAGTTTTAAACGCAGCCGTGCTGAAAGCGATAATGACGAATTTCCATCAGTTTAAAGCAGCTATTCGTCATCCTGCGTCGCTTCAGACAATAGAAACATAAATTAGCGAAAGTGAAAAGAAAGGTCTTGAAAATGTACAAACGTACGAAATATTTCTTCTGCAGAAATCACTACTAATCAATCACAAGCCTGATTTTCTGCTTTTAACTGTTCAAGATCAAGTCTCAGAGGACGAGAGTGCTGTTAATCTGTGTGAATGTTATAAAGCGCAGTAGGTTACTCCAAACACACGGGGGCGATCTAAAGTCCAAATCAGTGAAACGGGGCGAGAGTGTGACGGGTATGAACCGGGTCAGGTCAATTTTAATGGCTTGATAACAATATTAGAGACGCGACGCTGTGAGTCTCTTTCATTCTTCTTCTTTGTCTTTCGGCTGTTCCCTTTCAGGTGTCGCCACAGCGAATCATCTGCCTCCATCTAACCCTATCCTCTGCATCCTCTTCTCTCACACCAACTAACTTCATGTCCTCTCTCACTGCATCCATGAATCTCCTCTTTGGTCTTCCTCTAGACCTCCTGCCTGGCAGTTCCAACCTCAGCATCCTCCATTTCTTTTCCTATCCACCCCCTGGTAAAACAATTTGAACCCTGATCCTAAGCTTCTAGTCTTGCTACCTTTCCACCTGGTCTCCTGGACACACAGTATATCCGCTAGGGACGAGTTCTTAAGTCGAAACCTCGTATTGTGAAACGCCTTGTCCCATAGGAAATAATGTAAATGTAGATAATCCGTTCCAACCTCCCAAAAATATTACCAATTTCCATCACTATAATCATATTTTTGCATCTTAAAAAAGACACATAAAGTAAAATATGAAAAACAGACATAAAACCTGATTTAACCTTAATTTATGATTCCTCTTAGCACCGGCTACCCTTTCTTCATGCTGCCGTCTTTACTAATACCCATGGTGCTATGCACTCAAACACAAAGTAAACTCTCTCCGCTTAGTCGACGTTCGTATGTCGAGACACTGCACGATTTCGATTTCAATCATGACAATTTTTGCATTAAAAGTTTGGACTGTATTTGACCCTTTTGGGTCAACGATGTCATCTGTGACATTCAGCACTTTTTTTCTCTTCTTCTTGACGCGTTTTTTGTAAATAAAAAGAACAAAATGTGTACGAGTGCTAGACGGGTTTCTTTCCAAAACGGTTAATGCCAAATTAATACTATTTATTTACTATGTAAGGTTAAAAATGTTCACACACCCAAGACCTTCACACACTCAGTTCTGTGTTTAAAACAATTTGCGATGTTTTGTCTGTTTTGCGTTTTCACGTTTTTTCCGCTCAAGTTCTAAATTGTATTTTCTGAAATGTGTATTTTGACCAAACTTTGAGTTGCACATGATTCTGAGATATTTACATCAGCCATATAAGTGCATAAGTGGAGTTTGTGCTCTATGTAAATACATAAAAATACATTAACTACGACATTGGAATATTCTACATTTACACAAAGTCCTGACACTTAGTGCGGAACCCCAGACCCCAGAGGGTTAAAAAAAAAAATCTAAATATTTCAACATTGAATTTAAGAAACCCGTGCGTCCTCAACTTCTGTGGAGAAATAAACTCGACCCTGAATGAGGGAATTTACTTTTCTTCGCAGTGAGATTTCTCCATGAGAAATTTGAATGATGCAACTTCCTGTTTAACTCGTGATATTCGCGATGCTCCAAATACTTTCACAGGTAACAGGTTTGAGTGAAGAAGCTAAAATCGTCCATTTTTACACAACAGTTCACGAATCACTAATACAGAATGTTAGGTTTAATCCTTTGGGTTTAAATTTACTCATCTAAAATACATGTGTGGCCAAAAGTATTACGACGATGTCCTCTGTCCTATACAAGATCCTACAGTAGAAAAGTGAAAAGCCCTGTATTGTAATCGTCCCTGAGCACAAAACCGGTGATGTCATTAATGTAGTTCGAGTCTATCTGGCTGAAGATTTGTGTTAATTACAATCAGCTGGAAGAAACACTGCATGAGTCAGGACTTTAACTCTCTGAAGTCGTGGGTTTCCAGTTCTGCATAAACATGGATAAAACTCTGGAATCCTCAAGTGGACTGTGAACTTCTCTCACAAATCCATTTCTCTAGATGATCTTCAGATGGAGATCGAGCAGACGTGGATTGATTGAGCGAGAGACACCAGAGCACTACAGACGTCTATCTAACGCTTCTTATTTTAATCATCATGTTAAAAAATGTCATTAAAACACTTTTGAATTTCACTTTTGTCTCAATACTTTAGGTCATCAGTGTAAGTTGTTATTAAGAACACACTACTTGTGTTTATTTTACATATTTTTAAAATGATTCATAAACAATATCAATGAGACACAAACTACACTTTCCGGTTTTACTCTGAAATAACCGACATTTATTTCTGTACAGTCCGTCAATCCTGCATAATGTATACGCCTCTGTTTTAATTCCATTTTATTCTCGTAACTTGTAAATATTGTACATTTTCAGCCCAATATAATAGTTTGAAATTCTTTCTTTTTTGTTTATTTAATTTATTGCTATTTATTTAAATGTGGAGGAATCTTTCTTTTTAAAGATACAAGTCCAGGTGTATAAGCTTTGTTCACTGTGTACGCTTGTGTACATGACAAATAAAATTGGAATTTAATGAAACAATCATAATTCTAAATTATTATGAAATGCAGTTCCTGTATAATTTCTATGTAAAACATGACAAATATTATTAGCTCAAAAAATATTAGGAATGAAGAGAAGTGTAAAGAAGTTAAACCAGTTCATAAACGATTAAACATTAATGTATAGTGGCAGGTTTAGTGTTTGTAGTTTGAGCAGTAAAGTAACTAAAGTGACCCAAAGTGCAAAATACTTAAACAAAACAAAAACACAAAAGCAAATTCGAAATAAAAAACTAAACTAAAACTACAATAAAAGGCAAATTTGAAAGCCACAGCTAATTTGAAAAAAAAAAAAAAAAAGATATTCTGACCAAACAAAAACTAATTTTTAAAAATAGCTATTTTGAAAACTAAAAAAAAATCAACACAACAAACTTAAAAAAACACATCAGCAAATTCCAAAGCACGATGTTAACACAAAACGTGTCGGGTCCTTACTGAACATCGTGTGTTTGTTTCTAATCGGGCGTGGCTTGCTGTAGTCAACTTAATGTCGCTGAGCTTTTTATGTTATTTTCACTTTTATTTGGTAATTTTCTGCTGTGTTTTTTTGTTGTTGTTTTAGAACAGATTTTTAGTCAGCTTTTAGTAAGTGTTTTTTAGTTTTACTGTTGGATTGGACTGTTAAAGTGTTTTGAACTTTTGGGCCACCGTAAGTAACAGACAGTTTGGAGAATAATATAATGATTAAGCTTAGTTAAGGCACTGAACTCTTAATTGGAAGGTCCCAGGTTCAGAACGAACCACCACCAGTTACCCCTGTTGGACCCTTAAGTAACTGCTCATAAAAATATACGTCGTCCTGTATAAGACTGTCTTCCAAACGCTGTAAAAATATATTTAAACAAGATATTATTACAACCCATATTAGAGGTATTTTCAGGTGTGTTTTCTGGTTGGGAGAAGAGACTCATTGTTCCTTGTAAATCAGAGCGACATCAGGAACCCATGAAGGCCTGAGAGCTCGTGTACACCAGAGGGCTCGGTCAGGTGACTTAGGGTCGATCAGACACACCGTGCCCAATTTCTAAAACAGTTTAAGGCAGAAGAAAAATTATTTATTTAAATAACACATAAATGAATGTGGTAGATTTCCTCACATGACTGGAGGAGTTGCAAAAAAAAGAAAAGTGTCTAATGACACTAAGGACACGAGACGACAGGCGGTGACCCTAAATATGTCCTCTGCCTTACAGACAGGCAACACAACAACTTATTACAGGTTTGTTATCCAAGCTGGACTTTTCCTCCAAATGTAATCCTGATAAAACACTCGACACAATGTTGACTTTGACTAAGTGTTCACTGTTTGTGGAAACTCCAATAAATAGACCAAAATAGCGCCTACTAGAGACGTAACCTGATACGCCTGATTATTAAACGTATAGAATAATTGATGGCCTGCAATTTTTTTTTCCAGGTAGAACCCGGTATCTGGTTAAGACTAAAGGTGTTAATGTAAATATTATAAACTAGATTCAAGAATCAAATTGTAATTGTCATGTACACAATCATATACAAATACAGTACGATACGCAGTGAAGCGCTCATACGACTGTAAATAAAAATAAAAACATAAAAGGCAAATTCAGTAGAAAAAAAGTAGGGAAAGAAGTAGAAAATGTCAAATATAAAAACTACACAATACCATGAAACTGAAATAAAAATATAAAATACATAAATTTTTAAATATTGTGGAATGTGCGGAATATTTCCACCCGCTGTATGAAATCATATCCGAATAAAAGTCCTTACCTTCCGGATTTATGAAAAAGCTCTTCCCAACCTGCAGTCTCAGAACTCCAAAATACAGCAACCACAGAATCCAGTTGTAAATACTTTATTGCACACATCACAGTATTCTTTTTATTTATTTTTTTTTTTATCGACCAGCGTGAGCAACATATCACGTTGTACATTTTTTTCCGCCCTTAACCTCATTTATTTTCTATTTATAAAACAAGGCAACAACACAGATTAAAAAATAACTTTACATACTGTCTTAGAACACAAAGGAAAAAAAATCAGCGATTTAGTGCATCTTTATCGCTTTCCAGGTTTGGACTTCAAACATCATACAAAGGATGAGAAAGAAAGAAAAAACAAAAAAATGCATTAATTATTTTTAAAAATTTTGAAAAATCCAAAACAAAAACCAAAGCTCCAGTAGATTATTATGCCCAGATTTTTTTTTTTTCTTTTCAAAAATACGCTTTTTTTTTTTTTTTTTTTTTAAGATTTGGTAGTGGTAGTAGTAGTAGCAGTAGTTTGTCTTTAACCCCCTGAGTGCCGCATTGGCAGAAGCACTCGAGTTTGCAGTCCAAGGAGGAATGTTTTCACATCTGATGATTAAAAAAAGCAGATTAAAAGGCAGCGCTTCCCTTTCAGAGGTTTGTGTTCAGCGCACGGATCGTATGAAGCTACTGACTGTCGAATGGAACAGCCACTGAAGGCACTTTGTGGTCCGATAACTTTCTGAAACAACGCCTCGGTTTCAGCTCAAAGCACAAGACAGCGAAAGCGTACTGTATGCAGAAATACTTATTTTTCCCTTTTTAGAACAAACTTTTAAATCAACATTCTTTAAACACTGACGTTCTGCGGCAGGAGAATCAACGGGCCTCGTTTATCAATCTCGTGCAATATTTTTTGAACTTGAATCTCATTATTGATTTAGCCTGTATTATGACATGTACCTCAAGTTTCATTTGGTATCTCATTATTGTTTAACTAAATTTCTTGCAATTCAGAAAAGCCAGATACCGAATCAAAAAAGTGACAAACCAACCAACCCGCGAGCACCATTAGGTTCGGGGCAGCCGTACGTTAGTAAAATATTCTTATACATAAATTTATACTAATGAAAGACAGGATACCAACATCTCAGTCTTCCAGAGTTCTTGTGCATCACAATATTTTTAAATACCGAGTCATTATTTAGACTTTATATCTTTATCTCATGCTTTCGATTTAGTAAATAAATTTTTACTCAGCGTCTCATTTTGATCTCGTTACTATGGCTTACTCAGAGTCATTATTTTATTCACTCAGTATCTCGTAAGTAAAAAATGTCAAGATACTACCTCAAAAATTCTGACTATGGGGGGAAAAAACCCAAACAAAACAATTCAGGGCTTCTAATAAATTACTGAATCGTCTTATATGTAAATTTCCACAAATTTAGAACTGAAAACTGGGGATAACATTTCAATCAATGCAGGAATTTCTCAATTTTTTTGTGTAAATATTCTTGTAAACAAAAGCTTCACTAATAAATTTGTTCACACATGATCTGATAAATGAGGCCCAGTGTGTGAAACCCCCCCCCCTTTATATTTCAGCAGAGCGACATGGCAATGCTTGAAATGTCTTGTGCTTTCGTATCCCTTAATTCCATCCAGTAAAGAAATAATTGTGGCGCGGCTACAAAAATACAGTAAGAGAAGCTTATTTTCTTACAGAACATTACAGGAACAACATAAAGGAATATACTGTTGCCATATGGCGCAGGATGGAATTTTTTTTTAATCAATATTAAAAAAGCGACTCAGTTAAAGGTTTGTGTATACTGTATTATACATTCAAAAGCTGAAAATATCTCAATCGTATAAACAAACCAGCAAAAAAAATGTCTAGCATAACACAACCACAATCTAAAGTCTTAGTCTTATGCGGAGTTATAGGGAGCGTTTTTATTTTTATTATATATATATTTTTTAAAAACAGCATCAGATGAGAAATTGACTCATAACGGTGAAAGATTTCTTTAAAACTAGTATTTGTATCACTCAGTGGGTTAAAGCGGCTCTCAAAAAACCAGATTAATGAAAGTTAATGTTTGCATGTGCGTCAGTCGAGACAGCTGGTGAATTAGTGAGAGAACAGTTTAAAGATTTTTAAGGAAAAAGAGGAAGAAACTGATGTCAGGATTAGGAGAACCAAACCGAAACAAATTAGTATGCGTTATTAATTGTGCTTGAGGTTTCAAATGAACAGGAAAAAAAAAAGCTGTAAGGCAAAAAAAAAAAAGGGAAGAAAATATTTCATAAACATGTTGGACGTTGATGAAACTACTGTTCTTTCTCCATGGCGACGAGACGAGCAGCTCTCGCAAGTACAAGCTTGTTTATATTCATAAAAAAAAAAAATACATATTTATTTATCGTCAGCAGTCGAGGAGCTGAAATAGACTCTGCACTGACGGAAGGCACTTCCACGATACCGACGGCCTGCGAGAGCACGCCGCACTCAAAAAGCAGGAGGAGGGGGAGAAAAAAACAACCTAAAAGCACCTGGGATAAATGGAGGGGATTTTTGCTGTAAGTGGCATCCTGCTGAGAAAATTATGAAATAGTGTGAAATCTGACAGAGCTGTAAGAATTTGTCATGGTGGAGTTTGATGGAACGCTCCGTGTGTCAGCTGTAGAATCCGCCCCGGTGTAAAGACGAGCAGGTTTTATTTATCACTCCGCTGATGAAAAGCTTCCTGATTACCGAGTCGTATCGTAGAGAAGCACAGTCGTGACGAAGTGACGTGTTTTTTACGTCATGGGGTTTATTTTAAAGTGGTCGATTTGGAGATGTGGGGGGAGGATTTTTAAAAACAAAAAGGGGAAATAAGATTAAAAGTATCATGGTTGACATTTATTTAATATGCCAAGAGACTCAGAAGACAGGCGCTATGCAACCTTTAGCTCCTGCAGTTAAAACTGTAGCTAAAACTACCAGGTGAGGGTTTTTTTTGTTTTGTTTTTTTAAATCTTAACTTTAAAAAAAAAAAAAAAAAAAAAAAACACTAAGGGAATGGCTTCTATAGATATATACATAAAATTAACTTTTGAGACATTCAAACAAACTTTAAAAAAAAAAAAAAAAAAAAAAAAAAAAAAAAAGGTATAACCGGGTTAGATCGGCTCCTGCTGCTATAACGGGCAAAAAGTTATAAAGTGACAACAGGAACGAACTTGCTGCTCGTTGTTTATTTTTTAGTGGAAAGTAAGTTTAATATGTTGTTGAGAAATTTGCTTTAGTGTAAGAGAGGAATAAAAAGATCTTGACCAGTTGTTACTTTTCCAGAACAATTACCTCAATTCTAATTAACTGAATGTTAAAAGTTCAACATAAACTAAGTGATGCGCGCGTGTTTGTGTGTGTTTTGTACGAGTCAGCAGAGCAAAGTGAGGATGGACCCCATTGTGCACTTTTCCAGTTAGTGTGTGTGTGTGTATGTGTGTGTTTGTGAGTGCGTGTGAGACCATGACCAAGATCCAGTGTATACAGTAAGTGTAATTCTAAGCAGGTTATAAGTGTGTGTATTGTAGTGCAGTGTGTTAGTGCGATTCCTTCATCTCAGTTGGTGTTTTATTTATTTTTTCTTTATAGTCGTGTTAGTCCGTGAACCAGGTCAAGAGTAGTACATTCATTCAACAGGTTAAACACAAGACCGACAAATAAAAAAAATATCAGCAAAGTTAGTAAAATTCTTACTAAGAATATTTTTATTAAAATAAATGGCAAGGGGGAGGAGTTAATAAGAAAATAACAGCATACACCATGAAAACTAAATGCAAGCATGTAAAAATCTTGACAAGAGAAAAAAAAAAAATTAATAAAGTCGCTAATGAGTTAAACAAGCTAGAGACTGGCAAAGGAAATGAAAATCTAAATGTTGGAAAAGCAACAATCCCAACACGAGAGACTCGAGTTTCTGAGTGAGACAGAAAAAACTGAGGTTAAAAAACCTCAGAGTTATAAAAAAAAAAAAAGAAAAAAAAAAAGAAAATAATTGTAGTGGGCATCAAAAAAAGAAAGAAAAGCCAGAAGAGTGATTTAATAATACACATATAAAATGAAGTTAGAAAAATACATTAGAAACCTGTAACAATGATTGTAAATTACATTATTATACATGTATTAGGCAGGCAGGAGAGAATACAAGAGATTTCTCTAGAGACCTGATGGACTTAAATCGACCTTTAAAACAACATGATCGACAGCATGTAGTAACATCGCGGAGGGCATTTATCATCGTAATACTGCTTCTGAGTCAGAGTCTTCTCAAACCTCCAGTCTGATATTGCATTTCATTACAAAAATAATAAAAAATAATAAACACGGGAAAAATAGGAAAAGAGCGTCAAACTAACAAACAAAAACAAAGTGACCTTTTCCTGTGTAACAGCTCGAGAGTGAAACAGGCTGCCATAGAGGTGAGGAATTTCATCCGAAATACCAATAAAGTTTCTTTTGTTTGTTTTGTAATTATTTAAATGCTTTGAAGTAGCCGACGAACTTTTAATACGAGCCGGCGATTAATTATTTTTTTTTTTTTTTGGCACGGCCTTAGGAACGAGGCGTCCGAAACAGCTGAGGAATTTTATTATTTAAATAATTATAACAATAATAATGAAAAAAAAAATGTAACAGGTCATGAAATTTGAATAGAAAAAAAATCGGATTTTTTTAGGATTTAAATGGCAGTTTGCTTCAAACAGTAACAATAAAGAACAGACACACATTAGAAACTGAAAAATTAAGGAAATCCTCTTTTGTTCAAATGGCATAAAGAGAAGAAGAACAGGAGGGAGGGATGAAGGAAGAGAGAGAAAAGGGAGAGAAACATTAACCTAATCTCGGGAAGACAAATCATGGCACGTAGTTAGCTGGTCAAATGACTGCTATTCTTTATATATATTTATTATATCTATATCTCTCGTTTTTATTTTATTTTTTTATTTTGCATAGAGTAGATTGAGTGGCACAGCTGGGCGACGATCGATCGAACTCCACACTTTTATCACGTGTTCTCCTTCTCTATGCGCTGAGCACCGGTGTCGCACAAGTTTTACCGAACACAATGTAACTCGGAAGAAGAAAAAACAAAGTAAAATAAAAAATAAGAGACCCATTAATAAGGCACTTTTTTTGTCCCTCTTTTACAAATTTCTAATACTTCCTCTCGCTTTAATGCTTAGACCAGGAGAAAAAAAAAATAAACAAAACACTGTTCATCATCGCCAAGAGCAAAATCATCTTTTTACTCAAACTTTGTCCTTCTTTTTTTCTTTTTTTTTTAAGTTTTTTTTTGTACAACTGCAAGTGAAGTATAAAAAGCTAAAATTGCCAAAAATATATTTTCTTCTCCAGCACCCTGTAAAAGTATCTAATTTTGATCGTATCAGCATCTTAATACGCGGCGACGTTATCTACACTTGTATACAGATATAGATTCATTTGTTTAGTTTTTGTTTTTATATTTATATATAGAATCCATGTATGTATAAAGCAATTTGAACAGGCAGACATGGCTTTCACATCCTAGGTTATTTTTTTTCTTCTTGAGAACTTGGATGACACTTTTTTGTGTGTGTAAAAAAAAAAAAAAAAAAAAAAGAATTGAGGGACACATTTTGGATGAGCGCTAATAGAATTATTTTTGATTATATAAAAAAGGGGGGGAAAAAATGTGAAAATCTTTCAAACTTGTCCTGATTTTAAAGGTTTGTGAATTAGAATTAGAGGGTGGGGGGAGGGGGGAGTTTAATAAAACGCAGGTATGTACAGAAACTCCTCGTCTGATTCATAATCATGATTCTTAGTGTTTAAGTCGAGCGAGACTGAAGCACAGTGGCTGAGGGATTATTGTCTTTTTCATGCGATTTTGACCAGAAGTCAAACGTACACAGGCACGTCACACACATTTCCTTAAGCATTCTGGACTAGAGAGAGGAAAAATAAAAAATAAAAAAAATCTTGTTCTTAACGTAATTGTATAAAGAAACTGTAACCCTTTGGCTAAATACGCACACGTAATACTTTTTCTGTTATTGTTTATCATTATTATAATTTTTTTTGTCTTTTGTCTCACAGCTCATTCAAAAAAAAAATAAAACAGTAATAAAGAAACGACAAAAAGTATAAACTTCAGGCACTGTATTTGTCGAGGCTGGGGGGTGGTTTGGGGTGGCATAGGCGAGTCATGAGACTCCTCCTGCCCAAATCTCCACAGCCCAAAAAAAAAAAAATCCTAGATTTACTGAGAATACTCTGGAAAACTCTTCGCGACCCCTGTCCTGTCCTGTCCTGCTAAATGTGGCACCCACCTCACAGGTGTGACTAAGCTTGACCTTTTTGTATTTTTGTTTATAAAGACAGAGAGAAACAGAGAAAGTGAAAAAAAAAAAAAAAAAAAAAACCCACACACGCGCCACAAAAAATAATAATAATAATAAAAAAAGGAAAAATGCTTCTGCTTTTATCCCCCACCAAAGCAGTCTATAGTTCTTTAGCCATGCAACTCAGGCGCACCCAGAATGTGTCGGCGCTGATGGAGGGAAGAAATAAAGGGAAAAAAAAACAAAAACAGAGCTGCACATGACAATAACACAAAAAAGGTGTGTGTGTGTGTGTGTGTGTGTGTGTGGGGTTTCTTTCCTTCTTCCTTTTCTCTCTTGTTATTTTGGGGGGACGGGATCCTGATCGAATCCGAATTTAAACTATGGAGCGTCAGTGAGGATGTTTATGTTACTGAGAAAAATTATATATCTTATTAATATTCAGGTTTTTTTTTTTATTGCTTATTAACTACTCAGTGCAGATTTTCGCTACTAATAACATCACCTGACTCGTGAGTTACTGAGAAAGAAAAAAAGAAAGAAACAAGCAGGTGTTTGTGTGTGTGGGGGGGGGGGGGGGGACAAAAAGAAATTTTATCTATATATATATATATATATATATATATATATATATATATATATATATATATATATATATAGAGAGAGAGAGAGAGAGAGAGAGAGAAAAACAGTCAATACACAAACGCCTAATGTAGAGAAATCATCACAACTTTTGTTTGTTTGTGTGTGTGTGTGTGTGTGTGTGTGTGTGTGTGTGTGTGTGTGTGTGTGTGTGTGTGTAGGCGTTTGAGATCTTGTTGCGGTTTGGTGTGTGTTAGGGGTCACAGGTGCCTCTCTGGTTTTCTCAGCGTCCAACAGGCTAGCAAAAGGCAATTACCAGTTAATCTGATTCAGCAGGCAGGCTTGGGGCAGCTCATCATTGGGTGAAGAGTTCAGAGGTCAGAGGTCATTTGTTAGTTGCCGGTGGCGGCTAGGTGGTTAGGAACAAAAAAAAAAAAAAAAAGGAAAACAAAAAAAGATAGAAAGGATATTAGTGTCAGCAAAGAAAGAGACTGAAATGACATAATTTTGAACACTGAAATGACGCAACATTCTTTTAAATCCACCTTAAACCCGTAAGCCAAGAGACGCGCACACACACATACAGCTAGAACCTGGTTATAAGTGCATCATGACCAGGGGGGAAAAAAATATAACACACACACACACAGACACACACACACACACACACACACACAGACCCGCCCCTTAACCGCAATCACATTGTTATAATTATGATGTTGTTAACGTTAAAAGGTAAAAAGTGCGCATTAACGTCGCCCCGGTGACCCGGCCAAAACCAAAGCCAAACAGACAAACAAAAAAAAGCTAGTAATGTTTTAGTATCTTTTGGGTTGGAATGCGTGTTACAACACAGCGATTAGTCTTCAGGGCGCTAAGAGGCGCGTAACTGTAAAATAGGCGCACAGAAGATAAAGTGAGTAAATAAATAAATACCACTAGCGGTTTATTTCTTAGAAAAATTATTCCCTCTTTATTCATTTTTGTTTGTTTCTGTAATTACGTACAGGAGTCATAAATACAATTCCTATAAAATAGAAAGTATAAAATAACAGTACCGTACATACTAATCATATCTCATATCTCTCGTGTATATATAATGTGTGTGTGTGTGTGTTTATTAAAACCATTTGAGATGCAGACCTGCCAACACTGAAGAGGAAAAAGCGAGAGAGAAATGCGTACGGATACGTAAAACCTCGTTTTGATTTTTAAACCTACAGCCGACTGAATTTCAAGACATCGCGGGAGAAAACACAGCGTTAATTAACCACAATACTGTGGCAAAGTCTCGACAGGTGCTGGCGATTTGGGAGGTCAAGACTTCTGCACAGTCTATATATTGTATGTCGATTGTTAGCTAAGATGAACATCAGTAGAGCAGTAAAATCATAACTAGATTGCTGAATCGATACGATTTGTACATCACTTGTATTGTAAATTGATTTATTGTCATGTTGTGTGAGATCATCTTTTTTTCCCTCCAGTCCTGTAGGTGGCAGTAACGACTACAGACTACAAGCCAGACCATAAAGTCATCATTTAAACTGAGAACGGATAATCTCAAAACAAGCATTTTGCAGAACAGAATTTATATATAATTATTATTCAAGGAATCCACAGTTTTAATTTTAAGTGTAAAGTTAAGTGTAAATTGATTCTGAATCAAAAACCTGCCGAATCCATGAATTAAATCGACTAAAAGACTACAGAATAGATTTCCTTTCCTTCCCTACGTTTAAAGTGGAGAATCTGATGGAGACAAAGGATTACTCGTGTAAAACTGAAAGTGGGCGGAGCTTTCAGTAAAGCATTCAAAACGCCCATGTCGATTAGTGCATCTATTTTTACGCGTTTTCACGCGTAGCAGCGTAATCCGATGTCAAGGCTCAAGACGATTCTTATCTGAAAAGAGTGCGAGCTGGCAGGTCTGCAGACGAGGTAAACAGGAGGATGAAATGTGTTTAAAATAATAATAATAATAATAATAATAACAATAATTTGACTACAGTACTAAAGCAACCTCAAGTATTATAAATATTCCTAGCTTTAAAAGTAAAGCGTCACAGTAAAGGAATGTGAGACAACACTCGAGTTTTCAGTGCTAATATGCACACACAAGGGGCGTTCGAGTCAAACCGGGACTTGTGATGGAATTTCTGGTAAACGAAGGTGTACAAGACTCTGTTCTAACAGGAACTTATCGTACAGTCCTGACCTCAGCGTTAAAGGAGTTCCATTAAAGGAGTTCCTGGGAGGCCGGCGTTTCAGATGTGAAGCAGGTAGTCCGATCAAAACCCTTTCTAAACCCTTAGTGTAGCGGGAAGGTTTTAACTTGCAAAATATTAAAGGTTCCGCTTTGACACGAACGCCCCTTGTATCATCTGTACATCAATAATGTGGTAAAAATTTAAACATCTCAGTACATCATCACCTTCGCCACATGTTCTGGATTGTCTTTTTTAAAATAATAATAATAATAATAAAAAGACATAGGAAGTGTGTTCTCTAACTAACCTCTGTCTGCGGTCACTATCCTTTGGTAAGGATGGACCCGTGAGTCATGTCTCCGCACTTTAGTAGCCATTGCACCTAGATCGCAACAGGTCCATAAGGTTAGACATCATCTGAAGCCCAAACAGCCAGACCACACACACAAACACACACACCTCGGCCTCTGGGAGTGAGACTGTCTGAGAGGTCGAGAGTTAGGAGGTGCCTGGTCTGGCTTTACAGACTTATATTCATTAACACACAGAAACACACACATGCACATCAGGATCTAGGAATAAAATGTAAACTGTAAATCACATGAAGAGGAAACACACTCCCCTAGGCTTCACTAATGCACTGGTGTGTTTTGTATTTTTTTTTTTTTAAGCACTTAAAAGAATTTCACAGTAGTAAAAATTTGATAGTTTTTGAGACAGGTGGGCAAGGGGTGGGGCAGGGGTGTCAGGTGGTATAGGGGTGGGGCGGGTTCAGGGCGGAGTCCCTGGCAGGAAGAACAGATCCGTTAGAAGCTGAGCTGTAAAACTCTACTAATGAGGTCAACGTCTTGTGAGGTCAGAGCGAATCAGTTCTCTCATCACAGGAGAGAGAAAAAGAGAGAGAGAGAGAGAGAGAGAGAGAGAGAGAGAGACCCTCACATCTCCTTTACTGTCGTTCTTCGGGAGCGTTTTATTCCTCCTTTCTATTTATTTTTATTGTTTATCTTTGCTTTGGCAACGTGGTTTAAACGGTCATGACAAGAGGGGGGGGGGGGGGGCAGTGGGAAGAAAACAAAAAACAAAGCGGGAGTCAGAGAAAGAGATGGAGCAGGCGGAAGAGAGATGCAAGGAAGAAAAAGAGACACAAAGTGACCCGAGTGCACAAAAGTAAGAGACGAAAGACAGAAGAGAAGGGTGTGAGAAAGAGAGAATGCAAACACACACACAGAGAGAGAGAGAGAGAGAGAGAGAGTGCAGTGAGAAAGGTTAGCAGAGAAAACAGAACAAAATTAACAACAAAATCAAAGAAAGACAGAGAGAGAACGAGCTAAAAGAAAAAGTGAAAGAAAGAGGACAAAGAGGACAGAATGAGAAATATAAATGAGGAATAGAAAAATAAAAGCAAGAGATATAAAGACAAAGAGGAAAAAAAATAGAGCGAGTGTGAGAGACGGGTAGAAAAGAGAGAGACAGAAAAGCTTTAGAGAAGCTGAGAGAGAGAGAGAGAGAGAGAGAGAGAGAGAGAGAGAGAGAGAGAGAGAGAGAGAGAGGGGTTCAGTTGGGGTTGATTGAGATGAGGATGAGGAGGACAGATGGACGTGACGAGAGTTTGCTGCAGGACTCTGGAGTAGAGACAGAGAGAAACGCATTTCTAACAGCAGCCAGGATCCACCTGCAGACACGCCTCAGGAGAGAGAGAGAGGTGTGTGTGTGTGTGTGTGTGTGTGTGTGGGGTGGTGTGTGCAAGCAAGCATGTCTCCATCACTCTGCATGTTGGCAGGATGTGTGTGTGTGTGTGTGTGTGTGTGTGTGTGTGTGTGTGTGTGTGTGTGTGTGTTTATGTACACAGGGGAATCATACCTTACGGAGACTTAGTTTTTTTGCCCTACAAAACCCTGAACAAAAAAAAAAAAATAATAAATTAAAGCCCAGGAGATAAACGGATGGAAAACCATCATCGTTAAACGACGACGCCTCCTCGCCACCTGTCTCACACACACCCGTCCTTACACCCCTGTCCAACACCAGGCCTTAGCTGCTCAGCACGTATTTACCTTGCACTAAGTCCTGGGCGGGGCTTGACATGGCCATGTCCAAGCCGCCCCCGTAAAACGCTGCGGCGGTGCCGTCCTGATGCCCGCCAAAGCCTGAAGCACCGAGCCCCCACGCCCGCTTACCTAGGACGCCTCCGTGATCGATGGGGTACTCCAGGAGAGAGGTGGGCGCCAGGGCGTAAGGGTAGTCGTAGGGCGTGGCGTAGATGATGCCCGCGTCAGGTGACGGAGGCACCAGCGTCGGGGTGGCGTTGGGCAGCATGGCGGGCATCTGCGCGGGACGGATGAGGTTCATGATGGGCGTGCCGGCCGGGGTCGGGGGGCGCAGGGCGGAAGGCGGAAGCACCTGACCGGCGGGGGCGGCGATCAGCCGAGGGCCCTGAGCCGCCGCGGCCGCCGCTGCAAGAGAGAACGCAAGGTTCGCTGGTGTAAGACAGCGGACAGAGAGAAGACGAGAAAGGAAGGAAGCAAAGGTGAAGGAAAAAAAGGACAGGAGGGAGGGATGAAGGAGGGATAGAGGAATTAAATATGAAGGAAGGAAGAAAGACAGAAAGAAGCGAAAGCACGCGCCAGATCAGGATTCAGGGTTTTAGTGAACGTGAGGAAAGCAGAAACACAAGAAGGGGAGGGGCAAAAAACAAAACAAAAAACAAAAACAGAAATAAAATTAGTTCATGCAATGATCAACAGTGAACCCTGACAAAACTAACACAAGCCCCACAACCAGCACAATACGAGGATAAACAAATAAACAGCAGTGTCAATCAACAGATGCATAAAACATATCAAAGCAGACCAATCACCATCATAACGCCACAAGTCACATGATCAGGTACAAAACAGCTCTCATCACATGTGGAGGGCGGGGCTAACCGGGCGGCCATGTTGGTTAAAGCCGTTGTTTAAACGAGTCGAACAGAGAAACGAGTCGCCGATCCTCTTCTGTGCCTCATCAGATTAACGAGGCGTTAACGAGCTAATGGTTAGCATACAGATCAGGGAGGATCAATAACCGTGAACTTAACTCACAATCTAAAACCACGCTTTTTTTTAAGTACCAGGTAAAAGCCGTGTAGTCTGGCACGACTCGTGTACGGTGAGAATCCTCGGAGTAAACAGCTATTAAAGTTGAATTGAATTAACTGAATCTTCAGTCTTTTTTTTTTTTAGCAGTCAAATAATACACACGTGTTATTAGCAAAGGCTTGTGGGATCGATCCAGGATTAAAAAAAAAAAAAAAAAAAAAAAAAAGAGAGAAAAACAACGAGGACCTGGGTCTAAAAATCAGAGATCGTTAAAACGACTAGTCGCGTTGTTTTGGTGTTTATTTAGCGCTTGATCTGGCAGGTCATCCATTACCACGTGAATGACGCAACGTCACGCGGATCTTCTTGATAAACCAAAAACAAAGGTTTTTTTTTTTTTTTTTTAAACATGGCAGACCCGAGATGCAAAGCCCTCCACATGGATAAGTTAAAAACTAAATCAAATGTAAAAGCATTTGCAAACATTCTGAAAATAAAATAAAAAAAGCAGCTTATTTCTCCCAGTCATGAATATTAACGATTTCTTTTTCCCTTTACAGTCCAAGAGCAGCACTTCATCAATATGCATGACAAGGGGCGGAGCCATCTGTGCAAACCTGCGCATGGTGTGATTACGAGCCGTTGTAAACTCCATGCGAGCTGAAATCACGCAGTGTGTGAGGGGAGGAATTTGCTGGACTGCATTCAGAGCGGCTTTTAAACACAGGACAGGAAGAGATGGACAGAAGGACAGCGCGAGTCGGAATGTGACCGAGACACACCCGATGTCCGACTTTGTGTTCACACACCGAGTGTGACGGTGCGCATGTGGTACGAGAGCGCACTTACGAGCTTTGATGTTGGTGTCTCTGTAGGTCCCGTTAAGGATGGCCAGCTCCATCAGCTGCATCTTCTTCAGGTTGTCTTCTCCTTCCGCCTGTGAAAGGAGAACAAATAAATAAATCATCAGAAGCTGCATCCAAAACACTCGTCAATATCCGAGCGAGTATAAATACACACGCTGGCAGTGACCGCGCTCGTTAACGCTAAATTAGAGCGGGGGAAATTAGTCACGAGGAAGCAATTATACCTGCGGTCTTGAATCTAAAGAACAGCAAAAAAATTATAATAAATAAATAAACAAAAAAGGTTCACACCACCACCACACACACACACACACACACACACACAGCATGTGGACGAACGAACACACCATGACCAAGTACATCAAAATTCTTAACCGCTAGTCGTGACCCGACTGCACCATTTAAATTCTCAACAAGAACTCTTAAATCGGGTATAAAAGCCATAAATAAAAGAAATTAAAAATAAAATAAAAAATACAGAGCTAAGCACTGCTACCTGCCTTCATCCAAATAAAAGAGACGGACAATTATTGAATTTATATATATATAAAATAAGATCCTGATAAGTGATTTAACACAGCAGCTCTCGGAGGAACAGTGCAGAGTGAGAAGGCAGTAAAACTCATGCATGAATTAGGAATAAGCCCAAGGCATAAGTTCTCGTGAAAGAAGGTGAAAGATCTTTTTTTTTTTTTTTTAAACCATCTCCCCTCCCCCCCCAAATAAATGAAAGGATCCAGACACGGATTCTAGTATAATAAAGTGCAAATTCATACAGGAGAAAATAAATCACGATCCAGAAGCCTGAAACCCGAGACGGACAGCAGGTAGGACACAGCTGGTGCGCAGGACGCTTAGAATAAGACAGTTAGTTTTCCAATTCATAGAAACTCGCTGTGCGTTCGCTTTACAGAGACCGCCGGTTGCTTTCTCTTGATTCGGTTTTTGTTTCTATAAATAAAAAAACAACAACGCACAATTCCATTCACAGACGCAGTGTGCTGCTTTGTGGCGTAATCCGAACTACACGTCTAAAACGTCAGCGCTACGACGCGAGAAGTTAATTAGACACCCGAGCGGAACAAACACGGAACTGACTGTGGCGTACAAATAAAGCGCAGCGCAGAATAAAACAAACAAACAAACAAAAACAAACAGCAGCATTCCATTTCCTTGCATTTTTATTTTAAGATAAAAAAAATTCAAGCAGGTCCTGCAGAAAGTCCCAAAAAGTTCCCACAAGGCCTTGCGGTTAATGCGAGGCAGGAATACGGGTTCGAGCGCATGACTGATGAACATGGAGTCATGCATTCCAGAGAACCAGAGTAATCATCACTCTGGTGTGAGAGTAAGGGAATGCGTCAGATAGTGTGGTGTAGCGTAGTGCGTGTTTCTGTGTGTGTGCGCACGTCTTTCTGTCTGTGTGTATTAAGGCTAATCAAAATGAAGTTGCGACTCGGACTTGTGAAACGTGCGTTCCTGTGAAAAAGCCTCGACGCCAAGCTTCTCCTCCTAACACTTGTAACCAGACCTGACTAATCAAACCCAGTGTATACAGACACACACATGGTAGAAACACAGCTCTAGGTCTTTGTAGAAGAACAGAAGGCTTTAAAATGGATTTCAGAAGAGCTAATGAAGGAAAGAAATAAAGAAACCATGTAGAGATCGCAACACTATTAGCGTACATCTTATCTGTTAAAAAAAAAAAAAAAAAAAAAAAAAAATAGAAGTTTGGCTTGTTGGATCAGATGGTTCCCTCAACATTGAGTCGACACACAAGGCCACCAAGTTCAGGTTACTCCACTGGTTCTCATCTCTTTGGTATCTGGCTGCGATTGAGCCGTTTACGCAACCTCGGCCCAGCGGGAGTCTCGCTAAATTATATTACAGCCAGTTTAGTTTGTTAGTGGAGGACGTGTTACAGTGTTGCTGCCTCTGCTTCCAGATGTTGCCACTCCCTTACACGATCATCACAGACCGCCTTCATCGTCTGTGCAAATCAACATTAAACCTAGTCTGCACTGCAAAAAGCTGCAACTCAACCCAAAATCTATACTGTTATTAAATAACCCTGTGCTGAATTACACTCCAGAGAGCAGCGCAACTAGTATCGGGACTGCAAGACGGATGTTTCGTATCATTTTCAGTCATGTCGAACACAGTATTATCACCGTGTGCAGGTCCTAAAGCCAATATAAGAAAAAAAACTATTCTTGCTGACCTGCAAGAGACACCTTATTTTGTAGTCTTTCGAGTCAACTGCTGAGTGGGATGAGTGGAAAAGAAAAGGTGTGGGAACAGAAGATAGAAGTGTTTGCATGAAACTGCTGCGTAGACAAAGATAGAAAGAGACTGGGACAGAGAATGAGAGACGGTGCGACAAAGGGGAAGAGACAGGGGAATAACTGAGCAGTGCGTCACCGGGGAGCAGGAATCTGGGAAACGCCTAGAGGGAATTCTGCCTTGCATGCGACCACCGCGAGTATGGGACGAGACGCGAGGTCAATTAACCTGCGCTGTCCGGAGGAATCCAATGAAATCTGTGGGGTCTTTTTGTGCAGCCGCTAGAGCGCAGCAGACATTATTACACATGAGGAGTCAGGAAGGGGGCGCCGTTCTCTGGTAGTGCCGTCAGAAGCTTAAGAGCATAACCTGAAACCTAAGGACCACGCTGGTATTGTTTAACAGGTCACTTCTTGCTTTAAACAATAATAAATACAATTTAAAAGCACATTTTAGGCAATTTTATTTGAAGCAAGTAAGGCCTTAAATATTTGTGGTGAATGCAAAGTGTACAGCGGCGTCTGGAAAGGTTTTTCCGATTTTGGGACTGACGAGCTGGAGGTTTTAATTCTAGACTGTGTTAGTCTTCATGGCTTTATATTAGCTGAAAATGATTGAATAGTGACCTAGAAAGCACTCAATCGCAATCGAATTTGATATCAGCGCTAATTTTTTTTTATACTTAATTTTAGCTGAGAAGGATGGGCATCGGTAGGAGTCTCACTCGTCATGCCACAGGGTTCAATTCCCAGGCACCAGATGCGGTGCAGGTCCCAAACCAAGGTAACTCGAAGAGTTGTATCAGGAAGGGCATCGGGCGCAAAACCTGCACCAAAGTTGTGTGGCAATCCCTTGACGGTAGACCCGAAATGCAAACAGCAACATTTAGCTGGGTAGGATAAACATTACGGCATGTTGTTCTGGGGTCTCGCTCACACCCCCAACCCTCCACTTCTACTGAACAATTTCATCAACTCAACCTTCCGAGATCCATCAAAGTTAGCCGATATTCTGAACTCGGAGAAATGCAGGACACCTTTGCTTTGGATCGTGCTCTGGCTGGATTTGTCTGAGGCACGAAACCGGATATTAAGCTGAAACCCTTTCTGGCGCCTCATCGTCCTGATCGTCCTCCTCCTTCTTACTGTAAAACAAACAGAGGTGGTGTCTGGGTGTCTGCAGCTGCAGTGTCTGCTCATGTGCCAAAAAAACATACAACATTTGCTCATTCCTCAGCAAAAACGTCCTCCTCTCTGTAGGACACAGCCCACAGCTTTACAGCCCACAGCTTCTACCAGAGGAGTGGTGAAAAAACACTGGACAAAACAATATACGCAGACAATACACACCGTCTACACATTGGCTCTAACAATATTTGACGGAAATTAAAGTCAATTTCTGATGAGTAATCAAAAAAATAAATGCCCAGCAATCAACATGATGTTCTTTCTTTCATGCTTTGTTTTGTAAATTCGAGGAAGTTCTTAACTCATCAATCCTCTCGATCATTTTGTCCCTGCACTACCCCTCGGTGCGCTGTAGCTACAGAGAGTGTGTAGAAGAGCAAGGGGAAGTCCTGCCCTGCGGGATGAACGAGCTTTATTAACCACCTTCACCAGGACACAGTGGGCAACCTGGGAGCTTAACAGCTCAGTCATCAATATCCCCGTACTACGCTTACACACAGCCAGGAGGAGCCTTATAACGAGAGGACAAAAAAAAAAAAAAAAAAAAAAAGGAACAACACTCTTACATCTCGCTCTCACCCTCTTTCTAAGTCTCACTTTTATCACATCACTCAGCCTGACCTAATCCTACCTCACCCTAGAACATGGACATGAGGGCTCGCACTCTCTCCCTCGCTCCCTTTCCTGCAGGGTATAAAAAGAGAAATTAAGAAGAATGAGGTGGATGATTTAAATAAAGACAGGGATAAAAAGCAAAGGATTTGTCTGCGTGGAATATGTAGGGCAGCCGTGCCAGGGGACGGTATCGAAACGGTAGCGCAGATGTTGGCATGAACTCGACATACGGGATTTGCCGTAGCGGAACGCAAAAGCCAGGAGACATAAGGGAAGGATTGAAGTGTTTAAAAAAAGAAAACGTTTAAGCGATCCCGAATTTGGACTAATACAACATGTTATAAACCCTCACGAGACACGCGTCTGCCAGGCTCTCCGACTCAGTCTGCGTAGTTTCTATTGTTGTGTCACAGTGATCCCTTAAAGCCTCCCAATCAAGCCTGGAATATCTTGAAGGGGGATTTGGCGAGGATGATTCGTGGCTTTAAACACTGCCGGATTTCCATCAGATTCGGAGAATCGAAGGTTTAAAGCTGATCCGTGCCACCATGTGTCATGACCTCAGCCATACTAAAAGCCCCTAGAACACAGTGTTCTACTCCTTCTGGTTGGGTTTGAGGTTTTACAGGCAAAAGGGAAGCTGTGGATAAATCAGAACTGATGAATCAGCAGTCATGGGGAAATCCACTTGCAACACACTTGGATATTTTAAAGCTTGATCACTGACATTTCCCACCAAACGAGAAACAAGGAACATCTGGAGACGGCTTAAAAAGACAAAAAAAAGAAAAACAATGTCTGTCTCACCCTAAACAGGTTCGTATTGGTGAATAAACGTCACCCGACATGAGCAATAATAATTGGGATGAAAAGTCTTAACGATGCCGGGGTTTAATTCCTCGCCAAAACCCAAAATCTGGGTCCCAGACTTAAGTGCAGAAAAGAAAAAAGTTTGCAGCTGGAATGGTGTCAGATGGAATTTGATGGTCTGCTGTGGCAACACCTTGACAAGATGAAGCATGGTGGCAAGCTGCAACTCACAGAGCATGTGATCTTGTTTTTAGTGCCGGGATTCAATCATTCAAAAGCCATCAGATGCTCTCAGGTGCAAAAAGACTGGCAGAACATGAAGTTCCTGAGAACAACAGAGCAAGCAACATGTGGAAAGTAAGAATTACTTCCCAAACACTACCAGAACCTCAAACCCTCAAACTGCCCTTCACTTTCTTGTGTTGCAATGGGAGCGTGTTTGGAATCGAGGCGAGGTTTTTGAGCTGAAGGAACCGCAGTTCAAGCTGCTGCCAGCTCACATTTAAACTGAAAGCCCAGGGGCCTTCTAGCGCCAAATGCTACAGGATCCCACTTCGAGAAACCTCTATCGACAGGTTTTATTGGCACTTTGCAAAACACGAGCAGAATTCTGGCAGGCTGCAACGTGGAACTGTGGATAATTACCCCTTAACCTCAACAATGGGGCAGGCGGGACAGTGCGGTGCAAGAACGCCTGTGGGGACAGAGCGACTTGGCAGAACTAGACAACTACACAAACACCAAGTGTTCGCTGTGCAATTGCGCTCTTCCAACTAAAAGGATTAGCCTGGATGTTCAAAGGGAAGCACACGGACTAACGTCCGCAGGGGGCCGGCTGTTTGGAGTAAGTCAGGACAGATTACAGGCAGGACTAACCTCTAGAGGAAGGGCACGACTTAATAGGTTTATTTTATTTATCCTACTAGCTTTTTAAGAGGAACAAGACACATTTTAGTCGTCTTCCAAAAGGTGATGTAAGACATTTTCTTTTTTTCAGGAATTGTTGAGCTGCTTTGAAGTGGTTTTCAACTTTAGTCCACACCACCAAAACATGCTTTGCTCTTATTGTGATCGGAATATTTTCTTCGCTCTGCACTTTTTTTTCTACCCTCAATCCCTCATGAGGGTGTGTGTATGTGTGTGTGCGCGCGCGAGCTGACTCCTAAGAAAAACCGCAGCTGCGTCGAATCTCTTCATGTGGAAAAGGTCCTGACTTTGTACACAGTCCGATAAACACCATTCCTCCAAATGCCTTTTGGTGGCAGTTAAGAGGAGTTACGCTTCAGCGTGTGTGCACATGAGCGCATGTTTCTGCATTGCAAGTGCCCATGGGATACACAAATTCTGGTAAAACAGTATTAGACCTTTTTCCCTCGATTTGTAAACCACGTCCCTTGAGCATGACAAATGAGAATGAAAAACACAAATATTGCTCAAAGGCTAGACCCTTCTGCACATTTTGCTTTTATTATTATTTTTTGTTCTCTTCTTAAGGATTGTCAAGCACACAGTCTGGCCGAACACAGGCCTTCAAAGATCTTTAGATGCAAGCAGGATGCCTTATCCAAGTCATCGTCAGCTGCTTTAATCACCCTGTGACATGGATCTAAAATTGGATTTGTGGACTGTGGGATAAATATGAAAAGAAACGTGGTGGCATGGTCAAGTCAAACGGCTCTGAGGAGAGAAATGCATCCACTGGTACACACTTATGGTAAAAGTACACACTGGGAGCGAGGTGTACATTAAAGTGAGAGACAACAGACCATCCAGAAACATAAGTATGAGCAAGCGTCGGGTGATGAGTGATGATTCACCTCCGCCAGCCAAGATGAGCACCATTACACACACACACACAAAAACGTAACGAGATGTTCGACCCCGGGCAACTGGATGATTTTTTTTTGGTTTATTTTTAAATGCTCAAGGCGCTGTAGCAAACGCAAAAGAAACTAGAAAACACTCATTGTTCATCACCTCAGAAAAAGCAATTAACTTTAAAGAGAAGGAAATTTCAGAGAAGAAAATGGAATAAATACAACATGGAATACCAGAGAGATAATATACATAACCTTATCATATAAACGTATTAAGTTATTATACATTTAGACCCGTGTCTGCACTGTAATTACCTTAGTTACAAAATATTAATAATAATGAGTTAAAGGTAACGTATTTTGTTTCTTAAACAAGTTAACAAGGATATCATCCAGAGGACCAGCTGAAACCACTGCCTTAAAACGAACAGTGAAACAATTCAATTTGTTTCTTCAGAGCACTTGATGTAATTATGTAAAATATCATTCTCTACATATGCAAGTTGAGCGCATTAATAAATTCATTAAAAAAATAATAAAATGAAATAAGTGGTTAGGGAGCGTGTCCGACTAAGGAGCAACCAATAATAAAAATAAAAAAAACCTATAGTATTCAAAATGTCATCATTATTATTGGAAACATTTGTGTTAATGATGTCTAGACGTACGCATTTTTACTTATTTTATTTTCTTAATGCGACATCACATTTTTTCAGGAACAAAACATCGCTCGGGAACTATTCTCGCCATTTAGGCATCATCAGTGCTGATGCTTTTCAGAGCTCACGCTGTCGTCGTGTGACAAATTATTAGTGAATAACCCAGTTTGGAAGACACAAATGCGCAGCATCGTTCTCAAAAACGCATAAAAACGCAATTTTCCATGACATTTATAAGCGACGCTTATTACAGTTGATTATTTAGTCTGAATGCGGCATGTCGATGAGGCAGGCAGTCTCTGATGTGTGCAGCGGTAAACACGCCGTGGGTGGCGTGTGTAAAAGACGGGAGAGCTTGCTACATAAAACCGAGAGGTTTATGAACATGAAAACATGTAAAAAGGGGGGGTTAGGGGACTATGATTGATGGGTTATTATGAATTGATTTAAGGGAATCAATTATAAAGTCTTTTTTTTTTTTACCAAATTAACGGCATCTTCATTCCTGTCTGAAATTGCAGGTTGTCTTTTTGAAATGCGCACAATGCTGGTGGGATGTAGAGATCAGAGCAGCGGTCGTGTTCTGCGTTTTTGAAGTGCATGCCAGATGGAAGGATTAGCACAGGCATGTGAGAAGAAAATCACCCCCGGTCAGCTGGACTGTACCGCCGGCACGACGCCTGCTCGATGTAAGGAGCGCTCTGGATAAGGAGACGCGAAAGAACGGAACAGGAGCGGCAAAGACAAGAGTAAAAATCCACGAGGAGGAATAAAAATGGATAGAAAAACTAATGTCCTGCCTTCATACGATGGAGACTGGATATACTTTAGAACCAGAATTTGACAGAACTGGCAGCCTGATGTTGGGGGGGGAAAAAAGTAGGTCAGGCCAGTGGATTGGCTGGTTCCAGTTCGGGACAAGGACAGATGCTGGCACACATCTGGCCACACCTCCTTCAATGCCATACTTTTAGCAACCACACACTCATGAACATAGAGCACAAAATCTGCTTGTACGTGTTTTTTTTTTTTCTTTCTTCTTTTTGCTAAACCACCAACGGGATGGAACCCCCACCATGACCCATGCGATACAATATTATTGCGACATGGTGCCAATTAAATTTGTATGGCAATTTTCTAAGTATCACAATTTTATTATTATTTGTTTTTTCAGAATTGATTACAATTCTAAAACTTGGCACATGGTTCACTCTTGCCAGATGGGAGGCTGTGCTGTCTGGGTCAATGTGTAAACAATTTGGAGTACGTCACCTGTAGGACTACAGAGGAACTGCAATGATTCACTGCCTCAAATACAAACGATTTTGTTAAAGTCGATACATGAAACGCCGGGCAAAGCAATTACAGTACGTAACTTAATCGATTTTTATCCCAACTCTACTGGAGACTGTAATCTTTTTAAACCAGATCTGACCCACGACATAAACCTGGAGAAGATCGATATTTCTACTTGAATTATATTTTACACTTACATTTCAGCATTTGGCAAACGTTCTTATTCAGAGCGACGTACATTTTTCTCTCATTACACCATCTGAGTAGTTGAGGTTTAAGGGCCATGCTCAAGGGTCCAACAGGGGCAATTTGGTGGTAGTGGTGGGGTTTGAACTTGGGACCTTCTAGACCATAGTCCAACACCCTAACCACTGACCTACACCTGCCTATTTTATTGCAACTTTTGTGCATACAGTGTACGGTTCTATAGTGATAAAATATAAATTAGGAAAATTATGTTCTTGATGTTAAGGAAGTCATTTCAAGAGAAACAAAGCACAACCTACCAACATTTCTTGAAAGAGACACAAAAGCAAGGAATATACAGGAAGCTAAATGAAAAGAGGTGCGGGATATACGGAGGCTTCCTGGACAGAAGAGGGACAACAGACCACCTCATGGGACTGACTAAAATAGAGCTCTCTGGTGTTCGACTGAGAGCAGACTATCAGAATGGCTCGATCAGATTAACAAAATTACACACTGGGGGGGTGGGGTGGGATGGGAAGCTATGTTAACAGCAACGTTAACACAGATGTAGATCAATGGTTGTAACCCACCGTCAGCTGCTAAGTGCCGTCTTGTGGTTATTTCTGGTAGGTGGCATGTCCAAGGAGTCAGGACAGATATAGAAGCTGACAGGATGTGCTCGAAATCATGTTATACTTCTGTCCTTCAGCTTTCCACAACCTTTAAATACCCAGGGCAGGGCTAAATGGCGAGAAACAACCGAGACGGAACGAGTACGGTACAGGCTGTTACTAGCTTAAGGATTGGCAGAATTACATAGAACTTCTATAACAGGAAAAGTTTGTGGAAGAAAGTGTCCGAGATTGAGAAACAGTTCAAAGACATGAAGGTGAATATTCGGTCAGTCACTGGCTGGGTGTAATTTACCTCCATGTAAACCAGAGAAACGAGCACAGCCTACGGTATAACGGAGAGGTCGAGCTAAATTACCACACACACATTTAGGAGAGCTCGAATCTTGACCAGCGGTGAGGAAGCAGACGAACGCCTGGGTTGCACCGATAAAGCGAGTTTGGCTGCCTGAAATCTGGTTCTCGTGTTACGAGAAGCAAACGTCAAAAGGTTAATAGAAACCTCCCTGGTGTTTGATCCAGACTGGTTGGCCTGATCAAAGCGGAAGGTTTAATACATGCTACTCTGCACTGCATTGCTTTAGGAGGGGAAAAATGGTGGGAAATGGGGGGGGGGGGGGGGGGGGGGGGGAGAGGAATAAACACTGATAGCACAGTGAGTCTGCTGTCAAACTGTTTAATAATGTGAAGAGGCAAAAGAAGAGCTGAGGATGAGGGAAAGGAGTCGATGCTTTCACCCTAGCACTAGACCTCGCTGAGCTCACCAACGCTAATCAAACATCTGCGCTGGATTCAACTTAATTGTTCAGTTCAGTATATTTATTGCCAGATCTCAATCACTCGGCAACCAATGTATTTTAAGAAACGTTTTTGTGATGTATAAGAAACGTCACAAAAACGTACAACACACAAAATGCAAGTATTATTATTAGGTTGATTATTATTACAAAGAATAGTTGGATAAAATGAAATTCATAGTGTCGTATTGCGTAGATTGTGCTAAAATAAATAAGTAATATGTGTAGATGCAGGGGAAGGTTTGAAGGTCGTATACATGAACTGTAAAGTAGAGACCTGCACTCCCAGCGCACGGGGTGCGGCGCGGGACAAAATTTGATGGGTGAATGCAGGTGCGGACGGGAAGGTCCTCATGTATGTGCGGGATGCACATATTAAAATTGATTTATTTTTAAACAAATACTGTTATTTATCTACTCAGTAGCGGTTCTATACTCAATTGCCCCCCCCCCCGCCCCCGCCCGGTCATGTTTACCTGCGGGATTTTTGCGGGCGGGAACGGGACAAAACTTGAATACTGAGGGAGCGGGAGAAAATAATATATATTTTTGCGGGAGCGGGACAGAATGTTGTGGGAGCGGGACGGAAAAATCCGTCCCGCGCAGGTCTCTACTGTAAAGTTCATAGAAAAATCAAATAAACAGTATATATAGTGCTAGGTCATATACACTTATTGTTTATTGTATGTAGATGACGTTTGTGCTGGCAGGTAAAGCTGGTTTATTCCGCTGGCTACCGCCGCAGGAATGTTTTAGACCTGCGGGGAAACACCGATGTCGCACTACGGAGACTCGGACATTAAAAACTCGGACATTTGGCTTCATACAGTTGGGCGAGTGAGGCAACGAATAAAATTATGTCAAACAATACAGTAGTGACAACCCAGATGGGGTAACTCATGAACTAGGCGTTAGACTTCTATTGTGAAGCTCCATGGCTACAAGAGAAACCAGGGACTCCAAAGAAATGGGACAATTAGTTAAGACATGCTCGCAAGCACACACAGCAAGCGGCCAGATGGCATTTTGTTCTCGTTTGTCATACCGGCCTGATAGGAGGCGAATGTGATTATGCGCGTACGAGGGAAAAAGGTGTTTATTGGTTACGATGAGCCGGCTGGTCACAACAGGCCTCGGAGCCAGCCTTCAGGCAGAGAGCTGACAGCGAAAAATTTGGCTGTCGGGGACACGACGCCCACAGAACCACAAACGCCTGTCATACATTACATACCATCTGTCTGTCTCCATAAACCCCTCTCTCCCCTAGCGAGGAGTCTTTTTCCTAATAGACAGATGAGGACGAAGAAACCTGCGCACGGTTTATAAACCCTCCCCAACAGTGACCCAAACGTGAAGTGTCACAGCGGAAAAATCCACTACTAGTAAGAAAAGCAAGAGAGAAAAAGAGGGCAGGGGTAAAGAGACACGCAAGCCCAGGGCAAGTGCGCAGGCCTCTCATCCCGTCTGCTGTCGAGAGCCCGAGCTCACGAGAGCTGCCGTGGGTTGTGAAGCTGCAGTTCTTCTCTTCATTTCTCTCTCCATCCTCTCCCCGAAGCGGTTTGTGGCCTTTCAAGAAGGCAGGGAGAATTTGGCTGACTCACTGGTCCTGCCTTCCGGTACCGAGCAGTCAAAACAAGATGAAACGGGAGGCAAGAGAAGGAGAAGGCAAGGGGGGGAGGGGGGGGAATGAATAAATTAATAAATAAATAGCGAAGCCCCCCCAAGCATTCGGTCACAGCTACTATACAAACTCGCCTGCTATGAGCTCTGCGCAGCCTTCGAGAGCCACGGGCACTTCACATTCCTTCACACAAAAACAGCGACCGACAGCAACAAGTATGTGAAGAAGGAAAGCAGATTCAGCGTCCTGTGCAACGTGACGCCGCGCTAGTCCAGAAACCTCCTGCGACACGGCGGTTTTAATTAGCAGAGCTGAACAGAAAGCACTCGTAGTGGCCCAGATTCGTTAATGAGCCGGTGAAGGTGAAGGCTCCTACTTCAGCCACTCCTCAGGACCTTGACGTGCAGAGAAGAAAGAAACTCTAAAGAGTGTAATCGTTTCAAGGGTTTTTTAAGGGTTTCACCAATAACACCTTTTTTCAGAACATGCTTTTATTTTTATACGCTTCAGCCATGAAGTCTGGCTGCTGAGACGATTATGAGGGGAAAATTAACAGCGCATCCCGTCAACTCTTAACCGGCTCACAACAGCTAAAAAGACACTGTTTTAAAACTGATTCTCTTAATTTCACCAGGAGGATGTCGGAGTACTCAGGACCGGAATCACGACGGACCGGAAGATACGATGTCCCGATAATCAGGTGCATATTTGATTTGTACTGGGATTACATAAGCAGCGCGATTGTTTTTTTTTTATACCCTGCTTCTTTTCAGAGATATAACCTTATACTTTTGTAGGATTATAGGGCAACTGCAACATTTTAGCACCTCACATGCAAACCTGAGGTTTTCACAATAAAGGAAGTTAGGGTACTTCTACTACTAACCACAGGTGATTTATTAATTTTAACCTTTTGCACCCAACTTCCCTATTCAGGTACAATTGGCTTCCGTTTCTGATTCGAACCGTGTCCGAGTATGCTGCACGTCTCCCGAGCCTAAACGTGCCCTGATGTGGTCATGTGGGAAGGACTCATACATAGCATCCGTATTTTAGAAAAACTAGCTGGGATTTGAAATCACAGAGTAAATGCAGCATGTTTGGGTTTGGGTTATGTTCGTAGACTGGGTGGGACAATTGTCCTGACCGGACGACTTAATAAAATACAAGAGTGAGGAGAGGAGGAAGAGAATGAGACTTGCTCTAATACCCTTTCGCTTGTACAGTTTGTGGGTCTGAAACCTCTGAACTCGATCTACTTCTTTCCTCATTTTATCCTTAACACAAATGTCTGTCTATGTTCCTTTTAAGTTCTGTCCCCAGTGTTGTGATGAGCAATCGTTCATGCACAGCCGCCTGTCTTCATCATCTCTGTACACACTCGCGCAGGGACAAACGGTGGCACCGGAGCGGTACGAGACGGACAGAGCGACCTGGAGGTGACGCTGTGCGTGTGTGAGAGCTGCTGCAGGGCGACGGCGGTGTGCTGTTGTGAGATATGAAGGTTAGTAGTGAGAGGAAAGAAGGTTGCGTTTGTGCATAAAAGGGAAGCAAGAATCAGTAGGATAAAACCATAAACCCACACATGAAAGCGTATCTCATCCCGCCTCTCCTCTGTGGCCGCCGCTGCTCTCCGAGGTGAAAAGTTCACAGGGTCTATGAGCTGAATCTCTCTCAATCCTTACAACATTTCACTTCATCCCTTTGAAATGCCTGCTTATGCAGCTGTCTTTGTGCATTTGTGTGCGTGCGGGTGTGTGCCGCATCGGAGAATAAATTGGTTGAATTAAGTCGAATATAAAAAAAAAAAATGTGTGTGTGTGTTTCCGGAGAAGTGAAACCGAGATTACAAATTTGAACACGCTGCAGGCTGGGACGAAGAAAAGGAAAAAAAAAAAAAAAAAAAAAAAAAAAGAGAAATCGATCGCCACGAAGCAAACCACACAACAAAAGTGCTTTATTAGCTCGCAAAAAAAAGAAAGAAAGAAATCCCACACACAAACACCCTCTGCTTTAACTCGGTCATCAGGTCCAAGAACAAACCCGAGCGCCGTGACCTCTTCGTAAGGAAGGAATATTTAATAAAGGTGATTTCACGCCTCTGAATGAGGAGAAGACGGAGTTCATTACATGAGCAGAGACAGAAAGATTGTCCTGCTGGGTCTTAATCACACCAAATGCAGTAAAATGTTCTGATATTCTAGCACATAAAAAAAACTGAGTTGGAGAACTGAAGAGCTGGAATAAGGACGGCCCACGGCTATATTTCATGAGGTCAGGTGCCTCCACTACTCCGCCCACGGATGAGAAACTCGGCGAGAGAAACGTTCCCCCCCCCCCCCGTCTTTTATTTACGTTTAAGGTAATTAATAATTTAGGTTCAGTAATTTTAGGTTGTTCTGGTTTGTCTTTTTAGCTCAAATTGGTTAAGTTTATTTTATTCCTGTTATTTTCACTTAATCTTATTTTATTTATGAATACTTGCCCCTTAATTTGTTTCATTTTGTTTAGTTTAATTGTTTTCATCATTTGTTCTTATTTTAAGTTAAGGTTGTTGTCATGTTATTTTGTTTATGTTTATTTTTTTTTACACAGTTTCATTATTTATATTTGCCTTCATTTGTTTTTTGTTTGCTTTATTTTTCTTATTTTTTATTTTCTTTTATTTAATAGGTGGTGATTTAAAATTTTATTAAAACTTTTTACACTTTAGCTTGTTAATGTTTTTATTGATATGTCATTTGTTTTATTTATTAATTTTTTAAAATCATCCTTGTTTTTTTTTTATACAACTTAGGGTTGTTTTCATATAACCCCATTTAACCTTATTTTTATGGACTTGCCTGCCATGTGTTATTTGTTCTTTAGGAGAGCTCTAGAGTGCACTCCCAGCGTATATACAAGTACCACACTTAGGGGTTTGGCTCTTGGGATTATCTGACCTGCATGCATAATCAAACTTTAATTATTATTTTTTTTAAAACACCAGATGGTGCGACTCGGAAACAGTGGACTCGGTGATGAACCCCAGAGTCACAAGTCATGATGTGGTTCAGGTCCTAAATCATCACACACTCAAGCGGGTGACCCTGAGGGTGGATCTGTCCCCCGGCTCGGGCCCGAGTGGCGCAAGCACTACAATGGCAAAGATCATCCGTCTCGATCCTTTTAAATCCACCATCCAGCTTTAGACGACGTGTTTAACATGGACGTTATTCCACTACGGCCCAGTAGGAATAAAAGCGCTTCGTGTCGACACCTCGGTTGGAACGTTCTGACTCGACCAATCGGGATTAAAGGTGTATAAATCTGTAATGATCAATTAATTAGGTAACCATCATCCGTGTAAACACTCGATCTGATAGTTTCTCTCCTGCTGGAATAAACAATCTTTCTGCCCCAGATTGGGGTAATTTAAGGTGCTTTGAGTTTACATGAAGGAATTTTCACTTTCATGCCTGAACACTTTCATTCTCTCTGAAAACAAGCAAAACCATCACTTCAGCTTTCATTCCCTCTGCAGTTTCACACACAGTAAATCGTTTAACCAATCACAGACGGGACTGAATTCTTGTAGCCAATCGTAAAGCAGGAGGCGGGATTCAGAGATTAGAAAAGATAGGAAGCGTGACAAACCTCAAAGTCAGAGAAACAAACTTCAGTTTCCTCTTAATGTTACATTTCTTTCAGAAGAACGAGAGAAGAAAACAAACAAACAAACAAAAAAAACACTTTGATTAAATGATCCGTGTGTGTAAACGAACATCAGATGAGCGTCCGGAGTCTCTAATCTTAGAATGATTTCGATCAGGAAAATCGTCAGCTGTTGGGGTTCTTGGTGGATCTTCGAGTTCTCAGAACCGTCAGACGTTAAGGGCAAAGTGTTCCAGCCAAAATACCCCCTACCCCCTTTTTATTTTATATCTTCTCTGTTATAAAATATAAATTTTAACTATAGTTTTTCATATTTTGGTTTATGTTTTCTACACTTTAGTTTTTATTTATTAATTTATTACTAACAGAATATAGAGATCATGGTAGGATAGAGAAGTGAGATGAAAGTAATGATGTTATGGTGGGAATGTGTTTTACCGTAAAAATACATTAAATAAAAAAAAGTTAATGTTAAACATGTACAGGTCTAGCATGCTGTAATTTTTTGTAATAATTATTAAATAATAATCTTTTGTTATGATGTACACAGTATAAGCGATAGATGTGCTTTATCTAAAAGGTAATATCTACTACTGTAGAGTAACAAGTAATTAAATCGTTTTCCAACGTGTTTGTTACAGATGAACGTAATAAAAAAATTATTATTTAATAAAAAAATAAAAAATTTAAAAAAGGGTACTGACCGCCGGCACCAGGAGCTTCTTCACCTCCTCCACGGCTCTCCTCATCTTGATCTCGGCTCGCGCCTGCGTGTCCTCCACCGTGATGAGAACGTGTAGGTCCTCGTTCAGGTGCTCCCAGTTCGGCTTGCCTCGGTTCTGCTCCTCCTGAAACGCAGAGGAGACGACGACGTGAGACCGCGGAAAAGTGGCGACGAGAGAACTCAAACCCACGCTGCGCATGAGTCAGATGAGAATAAGCCAGAGCTGTGTGACGACGAGAGACGCGAGACACAGACTGGATGGTATTTCGCTTTGTGGTCTGCTGGAACTCTAGAGCTTTTCTGGTCAAAATCCTGTTTTTATCCTCATCCTCTCTGGGCTGGAACTTCAATTACATCGAGTGTTTTATTTGTGACATTCGCGAGGTCAAACTCCTTCATGAAAAATATATAATATTCTCCATTTGCTTAGACAGGAAGTAAAACAAATCTTGCATCTTTTGAACAAGATAGTCAGAAGTAGACGAGGGCTTTAGTAATATCATTTTAATTAGGGGGAGTGTACCCTGTTTTTTCTAGCATCTGGGGCTTTTTGTTGGTCTAAACATAAGATTTCACCTTTTCTAAAACTGTCAGGGTAGTATTGGTACGTACGTCCCCATTAACTACATGCACTCGCTCCGCCCGCTGTCTTTCTGGTGTGCCCGGGTTGCAATAGTGCAGGGTGCTTGGGCCCGCTCATCATTGCTTGCGACTATATTCGAGTATAATTAAATTCCGCCTCGGAGTATCAGCAGGACGAGTTCGTCAGCACGAGGTCCATTCACAAAAGCGCCCACTACCAGCTGCTCACCCCGGACGCGTTCCTCCTGTCCCCGAAATGGACAAGTCTTAACGCGTCCAACCGGGTCAAGGGATAAAACCCTCGATCATCTATAAGAGAAACTGTAGAGCAACACGACCTCTGGTCATCCGTCCCACACACACAGTTCTTTTATTAAAAGACAAAAGTGCTTTCTGTGTTGTCATGGGGTGGGGACGCTGTCTCACTGCCCTGGGTCTTACGTCAGACACAGACAGGTCAGGAAGTGGGTTGGTGGAAGGGTTCAGGGTTCTATAACGCGGTGGGAATGCAGGCGGAGTCTCAGCACTCACACACACACACACACACACACACACACACACACACACACGTCTCACTGCTGATAGACCACATCGTTCATGGGCAGAAAAGTCACAGACGAACACTGACTGGGATACAGACAGAGAGACAAGAGGCAGACAGATGCCAGACGGCAAGAGACGGGAGTCAAAGACAGAAACGCAGCACATCAAAGACGGACAAAGAGACAGAAATAAATAAAAGATGGATAAAGACGAACACATCGAAAACAGACAGACAGTATTGTGGATGATGGAAGGATCACATGGGCCAAAATCTAAACCTGAGCCGCCGTTTAAAACTTGAGCTTCTGTAATTTGTTCACGTGACTCGTGCACGTGTGATCCGGCCAGATAACGTCACCGGGTCGAGCCTTAAAGAGTAAATAACATTGCTCCTGGTCCTTCAGATGGTCAGTGCTGATTAATTCCATTATTGTTCCCACCTACCCCCCCCCCCCACCCCTCCTCCGTCTCTGTAAACGAGGCGTCTGATTTGTAGAGAGCGCGACGTGGGACTCAGCAGGGGACTTGCACCTGACACGCTTCTCAATTCACGAGCGCTGAACAACAGAGTCGGCCCTCCCTCCCTCCACCCCTCACCGACAGACACTGTTACCATGGCGACGCTCTCTAAACATCCCTCCCCTGCGCCGCTCCATCCCGGGGATGGCGGTCTACCTTGACGAACTTCACGCCTCACTTGCACTGGAAGGGGGTGTTGGAGCTGCAGTTGATCAGACACAGGACGCACAGGGACCGGTTATTATCCTGAGCGAGTCGGTCCTGCCCGATTCTATTACATCTGCTTATGTGTGGCTCACCAGCACACACAGACACAAACCGCTTGTTTATTTTCAGTATCGATGACGATGGAGTGTCTCACCTTCTTTTTGTCCCTCATGGAGCTCTTTCCTCGGACCATGATCTTGCAGCCTGTTTCCGCCTCCAGCTGCTTCGCCGTGAGACCTCGTGGCCCCAGAATCCGGCCTACGAAATTATACTGCAAAGAAAAAGAAAAGAAAAAGAGAGAGTATTGAATAAGGGGGGTTTGGGGGGGGGGGGGGTGTTGATATTCTTAGAAAACAGGATATTGCATTGCGCACAAGGCTGCACTCTAAATATTAGAGGAAATGCAATCTCTTTGCTTTCATATCGAATCCGTTAAAGCCAGCCACCGCGCCGCACTTCTGCTGACAACAGGGCAAAACACGGCGCAAAAATAAATAAATAAATAAATAAATAAAAAACACACACGACACGACAGGTGATTCCAGCGCTCGGCGAGACGGCTTGACAAGGCGAGGACGCGGTCAGTCATTTTACTCTGTCTCAGTGAAAAGGTAAATGGTAATGTCAAAATGTAGTCTCAAAAAAAACCTCCAAAAACTCGGTGATGTACAACAGGGATGACTGGCAGACATGACCGAGGAAAAAAAACTAATTTAAATTACGATTTTAAACAGAGGACCGATGGAGATCGGGAATAAAACAAGATTCATCTGGTAGGTTTTTGTGTGAGCGTGTGCCGACCGTATCCTCACATTCCTGGTTGACCCGAATGTGGTCGTGAAGCCCGTCTGCCTCAAATTGTTAAATTATCACGCGTTCGGAAGATACTTTTCTGCTCAGCCTGTTTTCAGAGAGTGATTATGAGAATTATGATTTGCCATCCTGTCAGGTAAAACCAGTCTGGGAAAATATTTCTCAAATCACTGAGACGCTTCACCCTGAGGAACCAGACACATGATGGTTCTGGAACCCGAACCGACGCCTGACGGGAACGTCTGGAACCCCAACCTAACAGGTGAACAGATAGATCTGACCCAGAATGGCACCAGAACAGACCGTCTGGAACCGTTACCTGACTACCTGAATGACCCCAGCACCCTAGCGACACCACACTAGCACCTAAATACACCAACACCCAAATGTCTCCTGAACAAATACCAACTGAACAACTAGCACCAAAGTGGCACCTGAACAAATGCAGTGACCGACTACAACAACTGTCACCAAATAACAAAGACAAAGTTCTCTTTTGCGCGGTCACGAGTTGAGTGGTTAACATTCTCAGACTGTTCTAATCGGCACCAACAACCAGCAGGTCCCTAAAGAGTAATCTACCCCAAGCCCCCCGAGCCCATGTTCCCTGTCGCACGACATCATCGAAACCTCCACAGCAAACGACCCCAGGTTCAGGACATGAGGTACTACAAAACAAACACCACATATTGCACGAATCATTATCGAACATTATTCCACATCACATCAGTATACACAAAACACATCAAAGGCTGTACTCGAGATTTCCCTGATGAGTGACACGGCGTTAATATTACACTAATCCCCCGAGATTAAAATCTAACCCTAGAGCGATGCACGACTACGGAGAAATCACCACCGTCATCAAACAACGCATCTGTCTGGAGCTTTGTTTTTATTCCTGTGAGCATGTGAGTGTCAGCTCATTATGATTTAACAGCTCACGCTAACGTTCCCCAGAACGCTCAGGTTCGGGCGAGACGAGTGCGAGCGCGTGTGTGTGGTTACACAGTCTGAACGAGCAAGAGCACCGAAAGGTCAGGTGAAGGAACGAACTGTCGGGCAGGATGGAGAGACGCCGCAAACTATTCCTGAAGATGGCAGTCACATAAACAATACACTTTTTTTTGTTTGTTTTTTTTTAATCCAGGTGGACAGTCGCACCTCACTGTCGAGCCGCTCTTCTTCTCTGCACCTCTCAGCACGACAACTGCTACCGTCAGTGGTATTAAAGGTACGGTAAGCACCGGTTATCTGCTTCAGACATGGGACGGGTGCAGATGCAGCTCAAGTGTGTGTGTGTGTGTGTGTGTGTGTGTGTGTGTGTGTGTGTGTGTGTGTGTGTGTGTGTGTGTGTGCGGGGTCAGAGTCGCGTAATGCACTGTGTGTCCCGAGCCCGGAGGAGCTGTCTGTTCAGATCACATTTACAGAGTCTCTCAAACACATGCATGCGCAGAGCCACCTGCCGAAGGGGACGATGACATCAGCAGCGAGGAACGAGGAGCCGCCGGCGACGCCGCAGAAGGTGGAGCGACTTTGATAGAAGAAGGGAACAGCGCACTCTCACTCGTTTGCAGTTTATTTAAGCAAACACACACACGTACACAGATTACGCCAGATTCAGTTTCATCAAAATGGAAATAACGGTTTATTCATTTCCAGGGTTTTTTTATTTTATTTTTTTTTTTATATATCTTATCCCAGACTCCCCACCACCCCCCACGCAGCTAGACTCCATATCATCATCAATGCTAATGAACTGTGCGTGCCCGTGTGTGTGTGTGATGTTGATTGGACATGACAGAGAGCAGGGGTCTGTGATGCACTGGGAGAAACTGCTCACTTCAAATCCTGAAAGCAGGCAGTAATTATAGCCAGAAAGGGACGCCAACACTTTTGCACAAAAATGTATCAGAAAAGGACGACAAGAATGTGAGCTACATCATAACGCTTATTGTTCAGAAACGCAACTTTGTGCTACCAGACGCTAACGTTGCATAAAGATTACAGCCGTCACCGCAAACATGGGAACAAAGTTGCGTAAAAGGTTTAAAGTCCGAGCGCGAGAACAGGCAGCCATGACTACGAGGGGCGGGGCTTAGAACATGTGGTCCAGAGAGAGAGAGAGAGAGAGAGAGAGAGAGAGAGGAAGAACTGTTCCTGGAGTATTTGGGTAAAGGGTATAACTTAGCATTTCCGACCTCAGTCGTGTGTGAACATGACGTTCACTTGTTTATTTCTCTGAAAGCGCGAGTCAATATGTCCGTTTAACCCAAAGCAGCACGTCTGAGTACACAAGACCTATTTCGAAAGCGGTTCGCTCGTCTGTTCGTGTGTGTGTGTGTGTGTGTGTGTTCCCCCACTGTGAGGAAGGGCAGCCTCTGAGCGAGGCCACAGGGAAGCAGAACAGCACGAGGCTAAAGAGCAGGGCCGAGAGAGCTGCGCGCTCAGGCTAAACATAGGACAGAGATCGATGACGCTCTTTAATACGAGACATGTTCTCAAACACTTGCAGTCACATGGACAAATGCCCGCGTCCTGCTTAACTCGAGACACCCTGCCGAGCTCGGGTCATGCAGAATTGTCTCCTCAAACAGGCAGGCTAGTTTAAAGTCATAGCTCAAGCTAAACAGAAACAACTTGCTAACAACACTGCAGTGTTTCTGTTCAGGGGAATAATTTTTACCCGGCGGTAACCACGACAGTAAGCCTAAACCCTAATCCTAAAACTATAACCTACTGGCCTTAGAGTTGATCCCAAGAGGTGTATCCGGGTAGAAAAATTCAGATAAGGACAGCCTGAACCAGCAGGATGCTTGTTTGAGTCTAATGAAGATCTGCATCAAATCTGACTCTACACCCTGGACGTCTAATTTGAGCTAAGGAGAGGTACGTGTACCGGCTCAGACTTTACACCCTGGTTTTTGATCTGAATAAGTTCGACTGCTTCCTTATCTGATTCGATCAATGCCCGAGTGTCCGGTATCTTTCTCGAGACCACCTCTTCAAGTAGACTCAGGTTTCAAATCATCCCGGAAAACAATTCCGGACCCCTGACGTGAAAATACATCAGGGGCTCCTTAAGTTTGATTCTTTACCCTAGACATCTGGTTCGATTCTGCCCAAGAAGGAACATCTGGATCCGTTCAGTGCCTCAGGATCAAGTCCGACTATACCCCCTGGACCTTTTGGTATGAGGATGCAGATCAAGCCAGAGTACATTCTATAGACTTTTGATTCTACTCCACTCAGGTTAGATAATATTTGGAATTTGGCTCATTTGGCTCCAAACGTAGAGGGGTCCGAGTCGGTCTCTGTTCATTTAAAGTTTGATTCCGCAGTGAGAGAAACATGGAAATGCTGGGCAAGGACTTGGTAACTTTTGGTTAAGGGCACAATAAATTACCTAACCCCAATCGTAGACTCGTTCTACTTGACGACCTCAACATAATTCATTACTTCAACATTAGATAAAGCTTTTTAATCCAGGGGAACCAAAACCTGAGAATGAGCAAACATCTGTAAAGCATCATAAATCTCACTAGCCCACTGGTCAAGTAACATCGCCAACGTGTTATCAACTTGACTGTCGAGCTTAATCAAAAAAAACAATCCCTCTATACTTAGAAACCGAAAAGTGGGTCAGTCAGTCAGTCAGTCTGCAGCTCATATATAGTTACTAGTCCAAGTCTAATTCTATTCAGTGTGTTAAAAGGAAACCCAGAGAAGTTGGTTTTACAAGCTCCGTCCTCTCGATCCGCTCTCCACCGTTTTCACCAAACGATGACGGATCATACCAAGACAGATCGTTAGATCGACTCGAGAGTCGGGAGTGACTTTTGCTGCGCTCCTAAAAATAAAGATGAAGCGGGCACACAAACACTTGAGACAGGGACAGGCTTAGAGTCACAACTAAATGGGTTTTTGTTTATCAGCTTAGAGTAGCCAGGAGGTACGAGAGTGCGCGCCGCCATGCTGATGCAGAAGAGCACACAAGTAGGAAAGTCGTATTTTAAGCAGCTTTTATCTAAAACTGTAAGGACTTTTCCACTTGTCCAAAAAAAAGGGGTAGTCAATTTTTCTCCCTTTAAAAAAAATTCCCCCTCCGGTCGCATCGCTCCTCTCAATCATGAAGCTTTCAAATCAGCGTCCCTGTTCACTCCATCACTCACCCCCCCCCCACTCACACTCGCTCTTTCCTGCCGGTGCGGCGTTTCCCGCGAGATCTTTCTGACCTGCTGCATGCCGGAGGTTTTATGCTAACATGGCAAGCGCTAACATAAAAAAAAAATTTTTAAAAACTCACGCTTGCAGGAAGGACATGCGACAAAGATTGCACAAAAGAAATAAGGAACAGGGTGAGGAGGTGACACTATTGAGTGATGAAGCTAATTAGTAATTAACCCGAGCTAAGTGAGTAATAGAGTGGCCTGACTCGGAGAGATGGAGACTTTAAAGACTGGGGGAAACGCCAGAACCATGACGTGGGAAACTCATTATTTCTGGTTAAATGAATCATCGGTTCTTCTTTTATTTTTTTCTTTCCTTAAAAACGTTCCACTGTGGACAGAAAAGCAGCCGTCAGTGGCAAGACAATAGTCTTGTCTTTTGAATCCTACACTAGAGAGCTTCTACATTCAGCAAGATAAACACTTTTTTTTTTACCCAAAGTCCCGGTATAAAATGTGCTACAAAACAAAACAAAAAAAAAAAAAAGTTTAACAGCTAATGATTTGTTCATTCATAACTTTCACCCTCGTCAGTACTTTAAAACAGTCAGAACACAAAAGTCCTCAGGATGTTTAGTTAAACACTTTAGAGTTTCTCAATATGTGATTATTTTTATTTTTTTAAATCAACAAATAAATTTTTTTATAAATAAATAAAAAAAGACGCTCGTCTTTATAGCTAAAGACTGAATAGTCTTCTGAATTGATTGTGATTTTTGCCGCAATCGAGCAATGCACACTACGGCATCGTTGATTCATTTCCTGTAACAGCATGTCTGAGGAGTGTTTCATTAAGACAGATTAAATTATTTGTCTCACGTACTTTACAGCACGATGAAATGATTTCCCAATTATGGATCTGGGGTCAGAGCACGGGGTCAGGCAGGAGACAGAGCCCCTCCTGGAAGAGACAGGGTTTAAAAATGACACCTTGGTGGTGCTGGGGCTTGAACCCATGACCTTCTGCTGAGTAAACACGAAGAATCCAAAGTGAATTCCTTCATAATTCCAGAAAGGACAAAATGATTCCTAGAAAAAAAGAAATATATAGAAACCTTGTGTTGCAAGATGGAGAGAGAGAGAGAGAGAGAGAGAGAGAGAGAGATTCTTTATATATATTAAAAGTTTTACTGCATCTGGCGAGAGTCTAGTGAGAGGAGGAGGAGATACACGTCTGGAAAAACAAAGGCTCTGCGTCTTCCAGGAAAAAATAAAAAAAATAAATAAATAAACATACAACCGCATTATCCGTATCATTTACGAGCCGAGCGTCTGCATGGAAGATCATTTCTAAAAATCTAAAGATGATTTGATCTCTGAATATTTTTTTTTTTAAGTCACGACGGTACTTTCTTGTTTTTTTTTCCTTGCAGGTATCAGGATGAAGCCACGCGTCAAATCGCATCGCTATTGGAATCAAATAGTGCGAATGCAGCAGGGTGACGGGTCACGCGTCACATTATATATGCCAGGCCAAGGATTTCCTGCACGCATCAGACGGATGGAAAGTTCATTAGCATAAATCATTAGCTGTAAAGTCGCGAACAGCACAGAAGAACCAAATACACGGGGAAAGATAAAACCTGATACTCTCTCTCTCTCCACCCGGACTGGATCACACAGCGTTTACAGGACAGCCTGGTACCGGTACATGGTATCCAGAACTATCCGTACCGGCGTCTGGTTTTCCCGTCACTCCTGGAACGCTCATAATATATTTTTTTATTAAACTCTCTCTCAAGGTTTAAGGCTGCTGTTCTATTTTATACTGTGTGTGTGTGTGTGTGTATATATATATATATATATATATATATATATATATATATATATATATATATATAAGATTACCTTGGAGTATAGAGGAATAGGAATTCCCTATGCAAAAAGCTCAGTATTGTAACTGTGTGTGTGTGTGTGTGTGTGTGTGTGTCCAATCTGATGGATTATGACATGCATCCTGTGGGAGACAAAATAATTACATTGTCTGAATGGGGACAGTCAGGTAGGTAAGGTTGGTTGTGTGTGTGTGTGTGTGTGTGTGTGTGTGTGTGTGTGTGTGTGTGTGTGTGTGTGTGTGTGTGTGTGTAAGAAAGACAAAAAACATTGTGCTCTCTTCCCTCAACTCGCCATATCTACTCGTCCCTGTACTCGTCCACAGCTCCGTCTAATCTCTTTTCAGGACGATCAGTCCTTTTGTCCCACACCCGTCCGCGGAACGAGGGACGCCTGATGCCGTTCATCTCGCGTATTCACGCGCTCAGGTGTCGGGGCTCAGGGACGACCTGCGTCCTCTGTGAACATGTGATCGCACGAGGACAGATTCAAAACTAGTCCACACCTTCGGGGGAGACACGGTAGCGTGTTTTCATCTGTCTGGATGGAGTCGCTGCAACGTAGCTGCTAATCAAAGCGCCGTTTTCGAATCACGTCCCGGGAAACAAGCCCCGGTTTCGGGTGACACGTCACACCAGCGCACAGCCGCTGTCCGAACAGGTTTAGAAGGTTGCCAGGTCTTTAGTTATCCATCTATTCAGAATTATGATAATCAGAAAAAAATTATAATAATTTAAGTTTTTCAGGAAAGAAGGAAGACGCCCCATGGAGAACCGTGAGTGACACACACACACACGTCTTCTAATGACACTTCTGAGAGCAGCGGAAAGACGGAAATGTGGAACATCTGCACAAACAATCCGGCCATTCAAAAGGAACGGACGCAGGAAACGCTTGGGTCTGTGTGTGTGTGTGTGTGTGTGTGTGTGTGTGTGTGTGTCTGTCTTTAGCTGGATTTGATGAATCAGTGGGCATTCAGAAGAAGCAAGAACTCATTTGAGATGCTCAATTGGAGTCATTTCGCTTCAAAAGCCCCAGTAATAACCTGCAAATTACAGTGTGTGTGTGTGTGTGTCTGTGTGAAGAGACACACACACACACACACACACACACACACACACACACACAGAGAGAGAGATTCAGGATATATAAGGGTTCTCTCGTAGTATCTGAACTCCCAAAGCTCCATTCCAACCCCCCACCCCAAACACCGCGCACGCACGCGCGCTGACCCGTCCTGTAGAAATTAAACACTTTTGCTTCTCTCATCTTTTTAAACAAAAAACCAAAACACAAAAACACGTTTCTGGTTCGGGGCGTACGTCAGCATCGGGGACGTGTGAAGAACATCGGCCGTGTGTGGAATTTCACTCGCTTGTGGGGGGGAGGGGGGGGTGGCCTTCCGAATCACAGAGCGTTCATTGTTACTATGGAAACAACAAATTCGAATGAGCGCATTAACAGGAAAGATAAACTTTTACTTTTACTTTACTTGTGAGCCGAACCAATCAGAATCAGGGGCTGCGTGAACCGAGCACGTCGAAAAACCAAGTAGGATTTTCTGATTAACATGGCGTAGCTACATGTGCTGACTCTTTGGCGGCCCCTGGTGGTGAAGACGAGAAAGCAAGTTTAATTTAAATTTAAAATATATTTTTAGTAAACACTTTCTAAAGCAAATATTGACATTTAGCGAAAGAGCGAGAGGGTGTGTGTGTGTGTGTGTGTGTGTGTGTGTGTGTGTGTGTGTGTGTGTGTGTGTGTGTGTGAGGTCACTGGAAATGACATTGCGCTTCATCGGGACGACTCGCTCCCGTTTCCTTTCTGGCGTGACGGCGTTTAATTGAAGACGAGGCTGATTGAGGCTCGTACACGTGCGCAGAGACGCCGGTGAGGGATTCGGAGACGGGCCACGGTGGCAGGACGAGTTATTTTAGAGAAAATTGACGTGAAGCAGTGCAGCGAGGGAGCCGGGAAATCTAATTAGCCAGCACAGACGGGGCGGGGGGAGGGGGATGGTGTGGGAGAGGAGGAGGAGCGACACACAGATGGCGACAGAGAGAGACAAAAGGAGCGGTGGACTGAAGGGAAGAGGAAACATCTCCTTCGTCTGTCCTCCGTTCACGGCGCGCGGATGGAAAGAAAACATTTAGTCTGGAGGAGCGGGCGGGGCTCCTGATGGGAATTCCACACGGAGGAGGAGGAGGAGGAAACCGCACAGAGTCCAGGAGGAGGCCCTCATCTCCAGGAAAAACATAAATAATAATAATAAAAATGTCAGGAATTATTTCAAATGTTTGCAAACATTTTTTTGGGGTGGTTGGGGGAAGGGGGGGGGGGGGGGGGGGGGAATTGTGCCAAAAAAAGATATGAAAAGAAAAGGTAAAAGAGAAGAAATGTAAAGTGAAAAGTGAACAAACAAAAGAAAACAAATGTTAAAAGCTAATAAATAAAAGGTAGGAAATAAAGAAACTATGAAACACTCCAAAAAGAGAAAGTTAAACAAAAGATGAACAAAATGCTGAAGATTAAAAGTTAAAAAAAAAATATATACATACGGCGAAACAGATGATGGAGGTGAAGTCGAATCGAAAAAGATTCTTTTGATCTTGAAGATTCATAATTTTCAATTATGTTGATGAAATTAAATAAAAATAAACAAACAAAAAAAAGTTGAAAAGACGACAGATGAAAGAGATAAAGAACAGAAGTCGTTTCTCTGTTCTTTGATGTTCAGCTTTTAGTAGTTTATTTGCTTCGAATGAAGTTAATAAACTACTAAAAGCTGAACATCAAAGAACAAAGAGAGAAAAACCTGAAGGTCAACTGAGAACTAACACGAGGGTGTGTGTGTGTGTGTGTGTGTGTGTGTTAGACACACAGTGCCATCACTTCAGGCATTTCATACGGGTTGGAATAGTTCTCACTCACACACACACACAGCGAGTGTACTTGGACACGGAGAAATACACGATACGTCTGACCTTTAGGAACAAGTCCAGCTTTAGCTGAGTATCTAAAGAGTGTGTGTGTGTGTGTGTGTGTTGCAACCTTCCTCGTGGCTGAAGGTCAAAAAACAGACCCACATGACTAGAGGGTCGGTCAGGTGTGTGTGTGTGTGTGTGTGTGTGTGTGTGTGTGTGAGAGTGTGTGAGAGTGTGTGAGAGTGTGTGAGAGTGTGTGAGAGTGTCTTCAGGAAAAATATACATTTCACGCTTAGCTGACCCCCCTTCTCCTGCCCCTTGTCGCTCCCCCCCCCCCCCATGTTAATTCACTGACCCCCTCGTGTCTTCACTTCTTAAATAATTTTTCCAAACGTTTCCCGCTTAAAACAAGCATCACACACACACACACACACACTACACCGATCCCCAACATCTGGAAACAATATGGTGGTGCTGTCAAAAGTTTTGACACCCTGGCCTCATGCCTTTTTCTAGAAACAGCCATTAAAACCGCATTTCTACTAATATAGCTGTACACGTCTGGACGCACGGCTGCTTCCTTAAATGCACACACAATATATAAACCAAGCATTCCTTTTAGCTTTGAACCCAAAAGAGGCTTTGGGGAACTGGGGGGAAGAAAAAAAAGAAAAAAAAAAAAAAAAAAAAAGGCAGCATGCTCCCAAAAACACCGACACCTGTCTGTCTGTCTGTGCGTGTCTGTCTCTCGCTGTCTGTGTCTCTCTTTCCGAGACTGCATTATATTTCCAGACAGGGTAATTTTGGCAGGGTACTTTTCATCACCTCAACTACTGCGCCACACACACACACACACTTTACACAGTCACTGTGAGAGGAGACGCTGGCGTGTGCCTGGTGGACTCATTTACTTTTACCCCACACTGACTGTTTAAACGCCCCTCTGTAGTTAAGGGCAGTAAAATAACACACTGGAGAAGTGTGTGTGTGTGTGTGTGTGGAGACTCACGTCGGGGTATTCTTTGACGGGGACGAAGAGTTTCTCCTGCAGATGGACGATGGCGCCGTGAGCCTCGGGAAGCTCCAGAGGGTGTTTGTCTACCAAACCGCTCACCGTGTCGTTGTACATGTCCTTCCTCACTCTGTTTATCTCTGAAACACACACACACACGATTATTTAGATTTTTATATATTTTTGTATGACACACAAATGCGAGCACGCCCCGATCCATCTGTGAGATATAAACACAGACCTGAGTGTGTGACCCCTCCTACACACACACACAACCTGAAAATACAGCTCCTTCTGTTTCTCCTCACATAGACACCAACCAAATATTCCCAAGGCTCTCTCACACACACACACAGCTGTAGAACACTTTTGCACAAAGCCTCATTCATAATGTTTGCCAGCCAAATGATCTCATACTGCTGGGGCCAAACGATTTAACACCGGAGGTCCATCTCTCTCTCACACACACACACCTGAATAATGCACAATCATACTTCGTGACTTCGCTCTCAGTAACAACTCAGTGACACACTTCACTCTATACACTCGCTGTTTCTTTTCAACGGCCACGCCCACTGAGGTAGACAGAGACGCCCTCTCGTCTGTTTGTCTCAGTGACGCTACGATCGTGTCGCGTAGCAGCGGCCGCTAGTATCCCTGGCACCATCGTCTTGTGTCCGCGTCATCACCGTTGCTGCGCTTTCCTTCCATCCACAACATCTCAAACCGTTTAAAGGAAATTTGATCAAAGTGTAGATGATACTGGTTTTATTCTTTTCTGTTTTTATTTTATTTTTTTTATCCCGACAGGTGTGTGGAGGATTATTAAGGGTGTGTGTTAGTATTAGTAACTACACACACATTCAGGTTCTTTACGTTTCATCTGTTTTTTTTCCCCCAAAAAAAACTATTTCTGTTTAATGCACCGGTTCAGATGCAGCATGTAGTTTATTATTTAAAACGAATTTTAATAAATACAAATTTTAAAAAGTAATTAATTTATAAAGTCTTTCTTGTGAAAAAAAAAAAAAAAAAAACATGTTCTTTAATCTTAACGTTGACAATTTTAAGTACCAACTTTTTCTCCTCATGCTGGTTAAAATAAGAGGAAAAGTTCAACGAAAATCAAACAAAGCAAAACAAAACAAAATAAGTTAAAGAAAAAAATTTATCAAAACAGCAACTAAAAGACACTTTCAGGAAATAAAACAAGAGTACACCAGGGAAAAAAATAATAAAACTAAAAACAAAAAAAAACTTAAATGAAAGCAACAAAGGTAAAAGAAAATGACCTGAAATAAGTTTAAAAGAAAATAGCAGAGTAAAACAAAGCCAAAAGTTTTTGCTTTTAACAAGCTAAAAGTTAAAATAAAAAAACAAACAAAAAAAAAAAAAAATGTACAAAAAAAAGACTAAATAAAAAAAATAATGAATGCAAGTAATAACAACCTGAAGTTAAAAAAATACTAATAGTCAAACTTAAACTTTAATAAAAGTTAGGGTTAGTAAAGTAATTTATTTTAAACTCGCTACTACAGAACAAGACTCGTTCTACAGATTATAATTTTTATTATTCTACAAAAAAATTAAATAAAATTTACACAGATAACTCAGAGAATACGCGCAAGTCTGAACGTTAGCAATGAGAATTATTAAAAAAATTAAGCACCAACAGTCTCGCAGATCTCACAGCAAACGGAGTGTGTGTGTGTGTGTGTGTGTGTGTGTGTGTGTGTGTGCAGAGCGATGTTTGTCAAAAGATCCAACATCATGTAGCACACATTAGACAAAAGGAAAACCACTAAACCTTCCCATTAACCACAGACAGACACACACACACACACACACACCTGAAAGTAAACAGTGTTTGTTAAAAAGGACAAAGACACCTGAACACAAACCTCAAGCTGAAACGCAGCCAGAACGAGCGACTAAAAAGATCCACAAACAAACACGGCTCTGCTCTACCGCGACACATCTGGACAACATCTGTGTGGTAGGATGTGAAGACATAAGAAGTTCTCCACGGAGAATAAAATATAAAGACTTAAAAATAAAAAATAATAATAAAATGTTTTCAATGTCGTTGTGAAAACTCGACTTGACCGGTGGGGAGAAGTTAAAAATAAATAAATAAAATAACTCAATCAATAAAACAGTTACGACTTCCTGCAAAACAACATCACATCTGATTTTCATGTTGGGAAAAAAACAATAAAACACTTTTTAATTAGCTACAAGATCGCCGTTCATACTCAGATTCAACAAAATCCAAAAAAGAAACAAAAGCGAATAAAATATTTTTAATGAAGATCAAAACTTTTAATTTCTGATCACAAGTATATTACTTATTGCAATATTACTTATTGTATTATTAATACGCATAATAATATTTTTAGCTTTCTGCATTTAAATAATTGCACAGGTCCATAAGTGATTTTTTTTTTGCTATTAATTGTGGAGCACTTAAAGACAAAAGAAAATATTTAAGTATTAAATTAAGAATCGAGCGTATAAAACTAAGCAAATTTAAACTGAAGCTAAAGTGAAATGATTCACAAAGCAGATCAAAAAATTAAATAAATTATAACTTCTTATATTAAAACAAAAAGTAATGAAACCTTTGTAAACAAAATGAAACAAATTACACTAAAATTTTACTTGTAATCTTAAACCTAAACTAAAAAGCAAAATAAACAACAAAAAAAAGAATTATATACAGTGGAACCTCGGATTACGAGTAACGTGGTTTACGAGTGCTCCGCAAGACGAGTAAAGATTTTTAATAAATTTTGACTTGAAAAACGAGCGTTGTCTGGGTTTACGAGCACCGAGTATCATGCATCGCCCATGCGCTTCTTGTTTTGACACAGAGAGTCATGTCATCACAACTGAGCCAACAAGCTGTGTGTGTGTGTTTGTGTAACGTGCGTGCACACACACATTAACGGAGAGACCGTTTTTAAAACCATTTAAAAATTAGCAAGTAACATCGCTAGTCACACTTGTGTGAGCGCATACTAACAATCACTGCTGTAAAGTAAAACAACAACAAAGAAATGTATCAGCTCCTCACCTTTGAAAACAATCGCGACAGGGTTTGTGTTTGTTTGGCAACCAAGGTGCTGTAAACGCGAGCGAGCGTGTATGTATGTGTGTGCGTTGGAGTTAATGAATGAGCGCGCGCGCTTACAATCCCCCCCTTCTCTCAGGTTGCCAAACAAACATTTATAGAACAAAAATTAATAAAACACCTAGTTCTAATTATTATTGTTATTATTATTAGGCGGCATGGTGGTGTAGTGGTTAGCGATGTCGCCTTGCACCGCCAGGGTCCGGGTTCGATTCCCGGGGCAGGCTCGATTCCCGTCTCTGTGTGCATGGAGTTTGCATGTTCTCCCCGTGCTTGGTGGGTTTCCTCCGGGTACTCCGGTTTCCTCCCACAGTCCAAAGACATGTAGGTTAGGTTAATTGACATTCCGTAGTGTGTGAATATGTGTGTGTATGTGAGTATGTGTGTGCGCCCTGCGATAGATTGGCACCCTGTCCAGGGTGTACCCCGCCTTGTGCCCAAAGTTTCCTGGGATAGGCTCGGAGATGCCCGGAGAAGCGCTGACCCGCACCACAGTCACTTCCTCCAGACTCAACAACACACTGACGCTCATCATCCTTATGAACAACAAAAATAGACTCGCTAATATCGGAAACTGGTAAGACCAGTGGAACACGCACATACACACTCCTTCACCTCAGATAGACACACACACACACCTCCTCAAAAACGGTGGAAATTAATAATCGGAGTTACACAACACGCAAATCACTCTTGGAAAAACATCAACTACACTGGAACTTCCATCGGCGCTGCCACATCAGCTCCCTGGGGCCGTGTGTGTGTGTGTGTGTGTGTGTGTGTGTGTGTGTGTGTGTGTGTGTGTGTGTGTGTGCGCACGTGTTACCCGGTGTTATTATAAGCACGTTCATGAATGGAGTGAAAGACGCACACAGCTGTGCGTCGCGACCTTCAGTCAGGGAATCTGACGAGCTTTCAGACGCTCAGGGTTGAGACGAGGGTTCGATCAGACAGAACAGATGACCACAAGGAGGTGCCATTTTTTTGCCGTTTCAATCTCTTCCCCCCCCCCCCCAATCTTCTGTTTTACTCTCCCGTCCAGAAGGTGGCGGTATCGAACCAAATACATATAAAGCTAAATGAAGAAACGACGACTCTCAAAATTAGAGAATATCACAAATCTGTAGACAAGCATTAAAGCTTGATGCAAGTTTACTCGATTCACATCAGGTTCAACTCTAGTGAGTAAATGTCGCCAGATTAGCAGAATAAATTTTACATTAGCTTATTTACAGTGATGTGAAAGACTCGTTGCCGGGTATCACAAACACTTAACTGCAGTTGTTGGGCAACCAGTTACTAGGTTTAGGGGGCAATTACTTTTTCACACTGGGCCAGGCAGATTTGGACAGCCTTTTCCAAAAAAATTAATAAATATATATATATTTTTAAACGCATTTTACAATTACAATTAGTTTGATGATTTCGATCAATTAATTGGGACAAATACTATAAAAAAAATCAAGCAGGGTGCAAATACTTCACAGCACTGTATTTCTACAAAATATTACGAGTATCGAAAGATTTTTGTTTATGCCTCCTATTGTGACCTCACATAAGGAGAGCCCCTCCCCCGGCTCAGCTGTTCAGATCTCTGGAGGAGGCGTGGCTCAGCAAGAGCTCATTTACATAAAGACTGAAACGGCACATTTGGAGGAGGAGGAGTGAAATAAAAGGTAGTTTTGAGGTATGGGGGAGGGGAAATGCAGGGTATTAGAGCTGGGGTATTAACACACTGAGTAAGCTCTGAGACATGTCTTAAAATACGGGACCTTTAATATAAATAAAATTATACATGTGGGTAAAAAAAAAACGTAAAAAATTTATGGACGTTCTCCTCCATCTCCAGAGTCGGTGAAGGCGGTTTCTCGCGGTGCTGCGCTACACTTCACGGCCCCGGGTGTTGTTGTTGATGTAGGAAAATGTTAGTGATGCAGAGCTAAAACTGTCCTGCCAACGACAGCGATTTCTGATGTGGGTTCAGTGTACTTTAAACACACAAACACACGATTCAAATCTGTTGCATGTATCCCCGCTCTCACAACAGCGACAACTTTCCATGCAAATCAGCAATAAAACGTTTAAAACACAAGCAGCTCTGGCTGAGTTTGGGAGAACCGAACGCGCTTTCCTAATTTCCATAATTCAAGAAATTTACATTCTAGTGGAACCAACATGCAAATTCCAGGTTAATTGAGTCGCATTAGTGTATCAGGTGGTGAGTTCTCCGTTGTTCTCTGTGTGTGAAATTCAAAGGGTTGGTGTTGCGCCCCGATGACACGTACACGATAAATACCGCCGTATCGTATGGTTCCTGTGCGAGAGTGTGAGAGCTCATGTGGGTTTAAAAAAAAAAAAAAAAAAAGGAGAAGGAGAAAGGCGGCGCTGATGGACTGTCCGAGAACTTCTTGTTGTGAGTGACTGGGGATCAAATTCCCACCTACACACTCACGGACAGAAAACTATTTCACACCACTGCAGTGTTCGAGCCGCGCTGACGGCGTGCGCCTGGAAAACACCGGGGGATGAGGAGGACGGGGGGGAGGGGAACGAGGGAAGCGCTCGCGTTCAATTTTGCTGACATCCGAGCAGAACAACAGAACATTCCTACTGTATCATTTCCCTTACAAAATAATATAACAAAAAAACACTGGTTCTTGTCAAGAGTGGAGGATTCCGGGCAAGAGGCTCAGCACTGCACACACACACAGTTGATTTCACAGTTGGTGTTTACTGCGCTGTGTTTTTCGTTTTTTTTCCCCCCTCACCATAAACTCTCCCGTATGCTTCATGTGTGACGGAGTAACCGTTAGTCAGTACGCCGCTCTGCCGAGATCTTACTTACAAACGGACAGAACCACGGCTCACTTTCTACTTACATTCATGACCTGCAATCCAACCGCAGCCTCCATGTGCACCATTTAACTCCAGACACATCGACAACCTTCGAGATCACCTCAATACAACTACTGAAACATTCACAACCACGGTCGAACCACAGAGACAACCCCAGGACACATCCATAACCTCATATACACCTTACACACCTGCAACCTTCAATTCCATCTTAATATAACCAACAAAACAACTTCAGATACATCCATAACCCCCAATAAACATTGGACGCATCTTCAGATACATCTGCGACCTCAGAAACGACTTCAAACACCTTCGGAAGCGCCGAGACAATCTTTGATTAAACTTCAAATACATGTACAACCTCCAATACCACCTGGACACAACCACTGATTCAACTTCAGATGCCTCCACAACCACGATAAACCTCAGCCACCACTTCAGACTCATCTGCATCTTCCAATACAACCTCAGGTACCTCTGCAACATCTGGCGGTACCTTGAAACGACTTCAGACACAACCACAATCTGCGATACGACTCCAGATTCATCCGCAACCCCGTTGTTATACAACAATAACGTACATTCACAACCCGTAATACACATTCAAATTGACCTACAACGTTTAATAGAATTGAAATACACGTACAACCATCGTTACAACCTCCACCTCTGTCTCCGCGTTCACCTAAACAGCTCCGTTCAGAACTAAATCAAACCTGGCGACACACCTACAGCTAGAGAGACACGCTTCAAGTAAAGACTAAACCCGTCGCTGCCGGTCCTGTGCTCGTACCTTTAGCCGATTAGCTAGCAGGTAGGATTAGCTGGCGAGACAACACTGAGGTGATTAGTGAGGATTAACAGGAAAGCGATAGGAAGCTAAGGAGGATCGATTCACGAGCCGATTAAACGCAACCAAAACAAAACCAAACACACGAGTCGAGAGACAACAACTGAAGGAATTTAAGGTGTAGAGACACACAGAGAGAGACGTGGTCTCTCCAGACCGGTGCTCCAGATGAGCGCCGTCTGTCCTCACAGAGCAACATTCATAAAAGCTCGCACTATATAGTCATCGTTCATCCTCCACTCCCTCACAAAAGTTCAGCAGACAGGAGGAGATGAGAAATACCTCAAAATTCCTGACACAGAAATACCGGGAAAAGCTAAACAGGTCTGTGGGAAATCGCTCTCCCGCAGGCTGTACATCACACTCCCACCACGGGAGTCAGGAGAGAGAGAGAGAGAGAGAGAGAGAGAGCAGAAAAGGTAAAATAAATAAGAGACTGACTGGGAAAGTAAGACTAAGAGATAGAAAGAGAAAAAGGGAGTGAAGCAGAAAGTAACAAAGAGGAGGAAGAGAGTGAAAGACAGAAATAAGACAGGACAGAGCGAGAAAGATAAATAAAGAGACTAAAATATCTTTTTAAGGGAGAGGGAGAGAAACTACAAAAGGGAGGTGGGGGGGGCGCAATGAGCGAGAAAGAGGACGAGCATTAACGAGGGAAGGGAAAAAGACGAATTGAAAAACAGCGAGACAGACAACAAGGAAGACGGGGAGAGAAAGACAAAGGGAGGAAGTAAAATGGAGTGAGGCAGAAAAACAATGGAAGAGGAAGAGAGTGAGAGGTGGAAATGGAAAAGGAGAGAGAGAAGAGAGAGCGGAGGATTTGAAAGACAAAAACAAAAAGAAGAAAAGGAGGGGAAGACGACAATAAATATAAAAAACCTATACATTGAAAAAGAAAAGAGACAGCCAAAAAGATTTGGAGAGAGATGGAATGAGAGCAAAAAACAGAGAAAACAAAAAAGGGAAATAAAATGAAAGAGAGAGAGAGAGAGAAGGCGGAGTTCCTGTAGTTTTATTCCGTAGCAACATGAAAGACTCCGATTTATTTATGAACAAGACAGCGGGTCAGATTTATAACCGGGTGTAGCCGCTCTTAATGTTGTGTATCAAAACAGAAATCAGACACGTCGTCGTTTAGCGCTCGGACTCCGGCGGGCCGCGCGTCAGACTCTACAGCACCGCGGCGGGAGGCGGGGGAACGCGCTGGTCGCCTCATTACACACTGATATGGGGACGTGTTATGGAGTGGGGCAGCCTGGGGGAGGAGGAGGAGGGGCTGGTGACGGCGGATAGGAGACAGGATACATGTACAACGTGTACATGTACATAGTCTCCACTTTCAGTGCTTTAAACTGTTAACTAAACTTTCTAACATGAAGCATCGTTACATTGCGAACTTAACAAGCTGTGTTTTACCTTCAAGGAAAGAGGACAAAGGAAAAAAAAGGGGGGCTGAACAACTACTTATAGCTACTAAGGAGAGAAATGAGCAGGAATCATCTGACACGATATGGCGACACCCAGCGGTCGATTCACCGTGTATCGCGATTGTGTAACTCTCGTAATATTACAAATAACCTGATTAATTTGTCCAGATTTTTTTTAAACAAGTTTAAAAACTAATTTGGCAAGCAATACACTTAAACGACACCGGTTGCTGCCACCTGTAGGATAATAGAAGAATGACAACATTCTGAACAACTCAAATCCAAACATATCGGTAGAAATTAAAGGAGAATATTATGTCGTAACACTTGAATCACCAAATACAAGAATCACGTTTTGTAACTGCGAGTCCTGCAAAAACACACACACACACACACACACAGAGGGGCCTCTAACAACAGGAAAGCGGCGCAGGATGTCCAGCTGGGTGATGGCGGAGAATGACAGGAAGTCTCTGTGTTTCAGCACCCTTTGTGTATTCAAGACTTCCAGGTTCTTCCCGCGAGCCCCGTGACGGCAGACAGGGGGAGGGGGGTTGGGTCACCCGCAGGTCCGATAGATAAAAGTTATCAGGAGGGAAACCGAGCAATACCACGCTGGTCCCGTCACACAAACACACCCACCCACTGTCCGTCCGTCCTGCTACACTAACTCCAGCAGCCGAGGCAGGAAGGAAGGAACTGGTTGCTCAATGTGCAAAATGAGATAGCGAGGCGGCCCTGTGCGCTCCCAGTGCGTTAAAAACATGCTTTACTCACAACAAAAACAAGCACACAGGTGGTGGCGTGGGTGGGTGATTGGGTGGGGTGCTCTGGGGGGCGACGAACCAGACTCACGAGTGATAAACAGACCCTTTTCACCTGTAGTGTCTTGCCTTCGAGGACACGCCCAACAACCTTCCCCCCCCACCCCCCTCGTGTATCTCACACTGATAGCGTGTGAGGTGTTGCTGAATCCTAACGACAGCCTGTAGGACGTCAGACGGAACTCATCGTTACGAGTCTGGACAAGTTCTGAGTGAGAGTGAGCGATAAATAACAAGTCCCACTTTACTATCAGCTGGAAATCTCAATCTCCGAAAACACACACACACACACACACACACACACACACACACACACACACACACACACACACACACACACACACAATAAAGGGACGAGTTAATGTGCAGTGACTCGTAGAAGCTCTAATCAGGAAAAGTAAACATCACTCGTTCCCTCGCCATGTAGCGGCTCTGATGTGGTCCAAACCCAAACACACGCTGACGTCACCACTGAACAAAAGGACCGGTCACAGAATCTCCGCCGTCGCCAACGTGGTCCTCCTCGCACGACTGAGGATGAATGCAAAAAAAAAAAAATCCCCATCGGCTTTGACCGGCAGGAAATGAATGACGAGCTCGATTTTACACACCGGGTGACAAAGCGAGAGACGGAATAAAAAAACGTGTGTGTCATCGTGTTTTCACTGCAAGACGTCTGATTCGCCTCGTCACTAATCTGTACTGGGGTTTTTTTCTTGGTACCAATTTATGACATCATAATTCAATGAAGTGGGATTTTGAAAAAAAAAAAAAGATTAAATAAATAAGTTCAAGGAACAGCGTTGTGGCCAGTAGTGATGCAACTGTTCGATGAAAGCGTGTGAGAGGGACGGATCAGTACACATCTCGAGGCACGTGTCCGCTCACCAAACCGCAAAAAATAAATAAATAACCGCCTCGTGTTCGCCACGGACATGACGCAAAAACAAATGACTGTGAAACAACATCGACGTCTCGTGATAAAGTGGAAGAGGAGGACGTGATGCCGTGTGAGAAAAAGAGAGACAGAGAGAGAAGGAGAGAGCAGCGGTTAACAGGAACAGACAGGACCTGTTACAAGACTTTAACATCAGAACTGCTCTTCAAAAAAAAAAAAAAAAAAAAAAGACAAAAAGAAACAGACACAGAAAGAAAGAAAAAGATAAGATATATAGAGGGTACAGATTAGGCGGTCCAGAGCTGTATTGGGACTGACAGACAGTTTAACTTCCTCTTCAGGAGCACTAAAAGCGCTCCATCCAGACACACTGATTAAGAGAGAAAGTGAGAGGTGATGGGAATAGAGAGAGAGAGAGAGAGAGAGAATGTTGATGAGGTGCTTCCTTACTCGATACATCGTGCCTCAGGTTTTTTTTTTCTTTTTGAATAATAATAATAATAAAACTGCAAGCTGACTTTTTGTCTCTTCACACTACTTCCACACTCAGAATTACCCAGAATGCCATGCGACTACCCGCTCATAAAGCTCCAGATCGGCGGGAATTCTTCTCCATCTAAGCAGAGCAATGCGGCAGCGCTTTAGTCCGTCCTGATCGGTTCGTTTCTCTCTCACAAACAGCCCCGTCAATAACGAACTGGATTCCATATGAACTTAAACACATCTCCTGTTATACTGTGTGTTAGGAGGCTGCAGATTCAGTATGAGTGCGGATCAATCCCTGCTATCCGTTATCCTCCAGATGAGGATGGGTTCCCTGTTGAGTCCGGTTCCTCTCAAGGTTTCTTCCCATTACCATCTCGGGGGTTTTTTCCCCCTCAACACAGTCACCCTCGACTTGTTCATCAGGGTTCTGATTAGGGTTGGGTATCGTTTGGGTTTTTTTCGATACCGGTGCCAAATCGATACTTTGAAAACGGTACGGTGCCAAAACGGTGCCTGAACCGATACTTTTAAGCCAAAAAATTATAGTGGATGACTCAAGAATGAATTTTTATTCAGAATTTAACAGAATCCATGTTACATTAGTTTTTTTACAAATCGTTTGACTATTTGTTAGCATGAATGCAAGATTTGCATTTTGCTATTAACATTACATTATCCTACTACTAACCTGCGGAAAGTCTGCTGACGTCATCATAATCGGTCGTCCACACCGTTAGTGCCAGCTGTTGTCCACAAGCTGTTAAACACGGTGCCTCCCTCTGCTTTTAACTTTATTCCGTCTGCCCTCGAATGTTTCATTAGATTTGACGTGTTTCCGCCTTTACACGCAACTGCTGTGAAGCATTTGCTGCACGTCACGGTGTCGGAATCCTTTCTTGTGAAATACAGCCACACTTTCGACTGTTTAGTTTTAGGCATGCTAAGCTATCGGTAGACTGCCTGCTGACGTCAGAGCGAGTGTAACGTTAGTTACTGCATTCACGCGCATGTCGGATGGTCTCTCATTTCCGGATTATTTGTGCTTTTAATTTTTTTATTTAATCTAATAAACGATTAATCTACAAAAATATATGAATCTAGAGAAAAAATATTTCAATCGACAGTTCAGGCATTTAAGTGGCACCGAAATGAGGCACCGAAATTCTCATTCTGTTTCGGTCCGGTACATACCGGTTCTGTAGGTACCGGTGCCGTATTGGCACCGGGTTTCGGTACACAACCCTAGTTCTGATTCATACACATGTTCTCACGTTTCAAACACATGTTCTCATAATTTATTTGATTCTGTAAACCTGCCTTTGCGACAAATGATTACTGTTAAAAACTGCAAATAGAAAATGTCAGATGGAGGTTAAATCGTGAAAAAGAACTAAAAAACCTCTTCTCTGTTATCACTCGGACGCCTGATCTTATCTGTAGTGTCGTGTTCGTCATGGTTTATGATGCTGCTACCTGTTTTACAACAGAGTGATAAGGAGAGAGAGAGAGGGTAGAAAGGCCTGACAGTCTTCCTCAGAAGAGAGCAAACACAATCACATTCACTCAACGGTGTCACACACAGCAGGACATAATGCCAGTCATTTGTGGGTGGGTGTGCCAGCAGAGTCGCACGATTACGTGTGCGTGAGAGAGAGAGAGAGAGGAGGCCAAAACAAGAGCCTCCATTATGTGAAAACAGGCAGGAACTGACCCTCTCTCACACTCTCGCTCTCTCTCTCCCCCCGCTGCAGGGTGACTTCATTCAGTAAAAACAGCATTTGTCTTTCCATTGTGTCTCGCCATCATGCCATCACACTCCAACCCTGCCCGCTGTACGCACCTCCCCCCCCTGCCCACATCAGCACACCAGTCTACTCCGCTCTACCACCACACGCGTCATCAGTCCAGCGCCGAGCTGACGATCTTATTCTTATCTCGTTATCTCAAACCTGAGATCGAGTTTAAGTAAGTTGGGTTCGACGATCGAGGACTATTTCAAGCAAATGTTTCTGGCACACAAGAACCCCGTCACTGAACTATTTACTTATAGTGGGGACGAGAATCCAAAGGGACGACCAGATACGATGTTATCACAATACCCGGGCGGCGATCCGATTTGCGATTCGGCAGGTATAAATAATATCGCAAGATGATGCGTGAACAGCACTTAGAAGTGCTTTTTGAAGAACTGCAACATTTTAGCGCCACTAAAGCAAACATTCGGAAATTAAAAAGTATTTGTTAAATCAATTGGAGTTGTTTAAATTCTACTTGGCGCTTAGAGAAATGGGGCGCCATTATATTTGACCAAGTCTATATTATCATGGGTTAAACATTGCTGCATCTCCTGGGTTTCGCGTTTGGTCATTTGGAGTGTGAGAGCAACAACAAGTGACGCACTCATCTGTGTGACACAGAAACAGGAAGTCATGTGACAAGTCCGACTAATCATGTCACGTGTAACACGGAACCATCAGGTTTCATCTGGGGTCGGATCTGATCACCTCCACGACGAGCGTAAAAGCAATTAAAGTTTCATCAATTAATTCAGTTAATGTTTAATAACCGTTCCTAAGTAGGTTTTTTAGCTCACACACACCAAAAAAAAAAAGTTTGTAATTCGATCAGGAATGTTCTAACGCTTGCCCAGATCCTCTGCTCATCATTCTAGTGCCAAGTAGGCATGCAAGTCATAAAGGAGTGTGTCTAAGTGTCCACACACACTCCTGTCATTTTACTCTAACAATCTAAACACCGCCACATTCCTGCGTCCTGCCGATTTCTCTCACACACCGAGTGGTTATGAGTTTCTGTTCACACGTGACGATGATCGCGAGCAGGCTTAAGGTCTTGTGCAACTGCAGGGTATTTTGTGTTGTTTAAATTTATTTAAAGCACAATCGCAATAACATGACAGACGTGAAGCTTTTTTTTCTTCACCAAATAATACAGGCCTGTATATACACAGGCTTCCTTTAAGTATAAAGACATTAGCGGTGTTAAGCTGCAAAGTTGTTCCCGCAGAATTGTTTTTAACGTTACTTTCTCGAAAAAAAAAAACAACACCGTTCGCAACAATCATCTCAAAGACCGCATTTAAACAAATTAACTCAATTCAGATGATAAAAATTAGTTTCACGCGACTCCAGTTCATGGACACAATCGCAAAACTTTACTCAAGTGTTTCCGGGTTAACGTATAACGTTTTATAATCATCGCTTAGATCAGTCCGCAGTCACGTGTCGCGTCTCCACACCACGTGTGATCACGTTAAACTGCATTCTGTTTAGTTACGACAAAACTCCTTGAATCACAAACGTAGCACATATATTTGGGAAGAAAGACTCGCACACACACGACTAAAAAGAAAGAGAAAACAAGTCACGGCTGAGGGGCTGAAAAGGGCAGCGAGGTATTTAAGGCAGCTGTGGAATGTAGATGGGCGCGGCCGGCTCGGGTTCCTGAAGCATGTGTGTGTGTGCACGCTGTTAGATTTCGTGAGAGAGACGTCCCCCTGTAAGGACAGAGCGTGCTCTCAGCAGTTTCCCCTCTGGTCCCCACAACGCCGAGAGCTGCAAGGAGCGGAGTGTTTCCTGGTGTTAATCAGAGGAAGTTTAGGGTTAGATGTGTGACCAATGCAAGGTCCTGATAAGGGTAGTAAAACAACAGTGTGTGTGTGTGTGTGTGTGTCTCACTCCAATAGTTTGCTTGTCAGATAAACAAGCCCTGGTGCTGGCTTTTCACAACCATGTTTAAATTAATAACAGAACACGACCACAACACACACACGGAATTATTATTGCATTTCTAATCCTCAAACTCTCTCCAAGATTATGCCATGGGCGTGACTTCCTGCTCTAGTGTGTGTGTGTGTGTGTGTGTGTGTGTGAAGCCGTTGCAACATCCAGGCTTCAAGAAACGGGCTGCACAATGACTTAATCTTGTACCTACATTTGAAATACTGACACACACAAAGTTCAGGCCAAGTTCTTAAATGAAATCCTCCCTGAAAGAACGACCAATCAAAACATAGCGTCACTCAGTAAGGGGAAGGCAGTATGTGTGTGTGTGTGTGTGTGTGTGTGTGTGTCAGAGTAAAACAGGCAGGCCAGAGGGAGATAAGCAGCCCCTGCATTTGTGCCATAATATCGGAACAGCTTTATCAGAGGCCCACACAAGGACCAACACACACACACACACCTGATAGCAGGAACACACACACATCCAAAGCTGCAGCGTTGCAGGAGAGAGAGGGAGAGAGAGCGGTCTGTCTTGTCCATGTCCCCAGGCTAACCCTGTCAGCCGCATCCTGCCATCCAATTTATTATCATCCGTCCGAGAGACAGACACCGAGGGGCTGAAGCGCGAGAGAAAGAGAGAGAGAGATCCACACGTCCACTCTCCGGCACTGCCAGTTAATTAAATTCCACGGTGTAAAGTGGCATCTGGGGAGGTTTTTAGGAAGGTGAGGGGGGGATTATAAAGCAGGCTGCTGCGTGCTAACTGAGCCTGAGGCGCCGTCGCTAACCTCCACCACACGCGCGTGCACACACACAGACACACAGTACAGATAGACGAACATTCTTTAAATTCCTTTTAATAAATTTTGTTAAACCCGAAGGCTCGCACTTCAGCGTCACCATGCTAAGTTTTTTTTCCACCGCAATGAATCCGGTCCTATAACAAAAAACGAAGCAGCGGCTACATAAAAAGCGGAATAATAATTCTTATATGAGATGATGTCAGCGCTTTGTAACATCCGAAAGACAAGTTTTTCAGCGTCCGCGGTTTCCCTCCCTCGTGTTACTTAGCACTAGCGCGAGTACCCACCGGTAACGATTAAAGAGTTAAAAGAAAGAAATGACATTTTGTAAGGTTGTGATAAAGTTGTACTTCTCTCATCGTCAGACAAATACACTCCCTGTTCAGTAATCGGAGAGAGAATCACAGATGAGAAATGGAAAAAGTAGATCAGATAAAGATGAAGTTTTGTCTTAAAACGACTCCAGCGTGTTAAAATTCACTTATAACCACTTCAGCGCTGTTATTTCAAACAAAGTGAAAATATCAACTAAACTCAGTAAAAATATTCACTTTATCTTTTCTAATTAATATCTATTGGTGCAGGTGTTTGTTTACACTGAGCAAGTAGCGCATTAGTAGATGATTTTAAAGTACATTAGATTATTTAATCTGACACATACAGTGGTGTGAAAAACTATTTGCCCCCCTCCTGATTTCTTATTCTTTTGCATGTTTGTCACACAAAATGTTTCTGATCATCAAACACATTTAACTATTAGTCAAAGATAACACAAGTAAACATAAAATGCAGTTTTTAAATGAGGGGTTTCATTATTTAGGGAGAAAAAAAATCCAAACCTACATGGCACTGTGTGAAAAAGTAATTGCCCCCTGAACCTAATAACTGGTTGGGCCACCCTTAGCAGCAATAACTGCAATCAAGCGTTTGCGATAACTTGCAACAAGTCTTTCACAGCGCTCTGGAGGAATTTTGGCCCACTCATCTTTGCAGAATTGTTGTAATTCAGTTTTATTTGAGGGTTTTCTAGCATGAACCGCCTTTCTAAGGTCATGCCACAACATCTCAATAGGATTCAGGTCAGGACTTTGACTAGGCCACTCCAAAGTCTTCATTTTGTTTTTCTTCAGCCATTCAGAGGTGGATTTGCTGGTGTGTTTTGGGTCATTTTCCTGCTGCAGCACCCAAGATCACTTCAGCTTGAGTTGACGAACAGATGGCCGGACATTCTCCTTCAGGATTTTTTGGTAGACAGTAGAATTCATGGTTCCATCTATCAGAGCAAGCCTTCCAGGCCTTGAAGCATCAAAACAACCCCAGACCATCACACTACCACCACCATATTTTACTGTTGGTATGATGTTCTTTTTCTGAAATGATGTGTTACTTTTATGCCAGATGTAACGGGATACGCACCTTCCAAAAAGTTTAAACTTTTGTCTCGTCGGTCCACAAGGTATTTTCCCAAAAGTCTTGGCAATCATTGAGATGTTTTTTTAGTAAAATTAAGCCTTAATGTTCTTTTTGCTTAAAAGTGGTTTGCGCCTTGCAAATCTGCCATGAAGGCCATTTTTGCCCAGTCTCTTTCTTATGGTGGAGTCATGAACACTGACCTTAATTGAGGCAAGTGAGGCCTGCAGTTCTTTAGATGTTGTCCTGGGGTCTTTTGTGGCCTCTCGGATGAGTTGTCTCTGCGCTCTTGGGGTAATTTTGATCAGCCAGCCACTCCTGGGAAGGTTCACCACTGTTCCATGTTTTTGCCATTTGTGGATAATGGCTCTCACTGTGGTTCGCTGGAGTCCCAAAGCTTTCGAAATGGCTTTATAACCTTTACCAGACTGATAGATCTCAATTACTTTTGTTCTCATTTGTTCCTGAATTTCTTTGGATCTTGGCATGATGTCTAGCTTTTGAGGTGCTTTTGGTCTACTTCTCTGTGTCAGGTAGCTCCTATTTAAGTGATTTCTTGATTGAAACAGGTGTGGCAGTAATCAGGCCTGGGGGTGACTACAGAAATTGAACTCAGGTGTGATAAACCACAGTTAAGTTATTTTTTAACAAGGGGGGCAATCACTTTTTCACACAGGGCCATGTAGATTTGGAGTTTTTTTTCTCCCTTAATAACGTAAACCTTCATTTAAAAACTGCATTTTGTGTTCAATTATGTTATCTTTGACTAATAGTTAACGGTTTTTGATGAGCAGAAACATTTAAGTGTGACAAACATGCAAAAGAATAAAAAATCAGGAAGGGGGCAAATAGTTTTTCACACCACTGTAACTGTTCATAACATCACTTTTACTCAACATTTAGATTCACTGATGGTGCAGATTAAACTTCAGGCAGAGATCTAAAGACTGCAGGAGATTCAGTAAATTCTAGACAGACAGTTTTGCGTGATGCTGCGACAAAATCTGACTGGACAGACAGAAAAGTTCTCTTAGACTGGTTTTGGGTCGTCCAGTGTATGAAATGTAAAGATATACTTCTGAAAGGGCGAGTTCTGACCAATGTACAAACAAAACCTCAAGTTTATTTATATAGATGATTTTTTTTAATGGCGCAGTTCCAACTTCCCACTTTTTTGAGGTAATTTGAATGCAGTGCAAGTTTTCAGACACAAGAAAGTCTATATGTTGCTGCTTTTTTTTTTCGTTTTATAAACTTAAATAAATTTAAAAATAAAAAGAATGAGAGCATGAGAACACTAAATAACTGAGAATTAAAAGCATTCTTAAACACAAGGCGTGTCGTTCCTTAGCACTTCAGTCACTACATTAGCGCCGGTAACCTTGTCGTCACTTATTTTCTCCTTAACAGCACGAGGACGTGTTTTATTTCTCTCGCACATGATGTGGAAACAGTGGTCCGAGTTACAGCACATCACATTTTCACATCATTAGAAACATTACACCACACGTTGTGTCGAACACACCACACTACAGCTTGCACTTGTGGAACGTCCACGGCAGAGTAAACTGTGCAGTCTCCACACACTTATATATACGCGCACACACAGCTAAACGCAGAGAGCTGAGAGCAGCTGTCATGTGCGTAGGTCAGACTGAGGTAATGCAAGACGACTGGCCTTTCATTCACCATGACAACAGCTGCACACACACACACACACATCCTGGTGTGTGCAAGCTGAAAATAAGAATGGTGCGTCTCTGTTGAACTGATGCTCATACGTGAAAAGAGTAAAAAGAGGGGGGGAAAAAGATACTAGAGACCGCTTTGTCCATCATCTGAATGTGAGTAAACACACACCACATCATTGCAGCGACTCAACAACAGATTTCTTACATCTGCCCAGATGTTATAGCGCTTTACCTCTTCCACTCGGGTTCGGTCTGTGTGTCGACTTCGGTTGGGGGAGTAAGGGGGTGTATACAGGGCCAGGGGTAGCTCAGTGGTTAAGGCATTGGACAGGTTCAAACCCCACAACCACCAAGTTGCCACTGTTGGGCCCTTGAGCAAGGCCCTTAACCCTCAACTGCTCAGATGTATAATGAGATAAAAATGTAAGTCGCTCTGGATAAGAGTGTCTACCAAATGCCTAAATGTAAATGTGTATACAGAGATCGCTCGATACGATATCACCATACCTTTGATTTGTATTGTGATTTTACATCACGGTTTTATAAATATTACAACGAGATATTTTTTTCCAGTATTAAGATTGTTAAAATTCAAAACAACCGCAGAATAGTTCACAGGGTGCCACATGTAGGATTATAGAGGAAACGCAACATTTTACAAACGCAAATGTATACAAAGTAAACATTTCTTAACAAATAAAAATCCATTTTAGATTGTGTGGCTATATATGAGCCGTGATGCAAAAGGATTGTGTCATGTGACTGAAAAGGTTTTTCCTCCATCTCCAATTTAGAGATCTAACAAAACATTTTAACAAAGCAAATCAAACAAAACATTTGAATAGAACTATAAATAAAACAAAAAAATAAAACGACAGAAACAATCAACAATCCCAGTTCTGGAACGGTCCCGTATCTGCTACAGGATCCCTTGTTTCTTTCTTTCCCCTGCTACATCAGATCCGAAATGTTTTTCTCTTTGCTAATTTTGCTCCTGCGTTCGTTTTTTTCATTTTAACAATCATGTAAAATTTTTTTTTTTTTTTTTTACAAAATCACAGTTTAATGGAAACGAGACTCGATGCTCATCTTTAAATTGAAGTGTGGATTTTTATACGAAGATGTCGCCATGACAAAACACTCGGTGACGTTATTAAAGTGGTTAGTTATTAAAGACCTGGCTTTAAAATACTGCATGCAAAAAAGTGACTCTGTGGGGCGGAGTTAAACCTGATCACACGTGAGCTCGGAGCAGCTGACGGCAAATGGAGCCGACTCGAGACAGCAGCTGAACCTCGAATTACAGAGGAGACGATAATCACTGCAACACCCGGCCATCTGCATTCTCACACTCGAGCACAAGTGTGTGCACACACACATGCAGTCATTGTGTCCTGCCTTCCAAACAACACATCCAGAACATCTGTGCTTTCCGGTCTGATCCAATCCAACCTGATCCAATCCTGATGCCGCATCTCTCCCGCTCGCGTGACATGATGAGATTTGCGAGTCATTCTGCTACACGACTTTATATGCACAGGCAAATCAGCTCGCAAACAAAAAGCAGCCGCGCGTATCAGAAGTGATTTACACCTAGCTGTCAGCAAAACTTAATCCTGTTGTAATTTTGGTTTTTAATATTTTGCGTGGATTGTGAATGTAAGGGATCAGCGTGCGGCTGCTCGAGTCCAAAGTGCAAGTAAACAGATCCGAATCTACACAATCCAGCATCTCCGGGTCGCTGTTGGGTGTTAAAAAGGACAGACATGTGAGAGATTCTCGCCCAGAAACAGAAGGGGGGGGAGGGGTTGTTACACCTAGCAGACTCAATAATGTCTTGAAAAATCAAAGTAAAGCCAAATGAAAATTCTGTAATTCAGCGGTTCTGGGTTTCGCGGAGCTTTAAGTTTGTGGTTTCAAAGCATTCAATTAATTATTTCTCTTAACAGAGAAGCAGAGACTCACGTCGCTCATAAAGAGTTTATTTAACTTGTTAGCCAAATATGAAAACCAGTTGGTTTTCTTCTTCAAACGTCCAACACATTGCGTCTTTTAAACTAACGCTTAACTTCAGCTCCATAATCAGACTAACGCGTATCTCTCGGCTGAGTTTCTGTGACCGTGTAAAGGCATGCCTAGAATGCTACCGATCCACAAACTAAACCGGTTTTAAACGCTCCTGCGACACTTTAGAAACGCTGAACCATCCGGATTCCAGATAAAGTCAGATAAGCATAAACGAACAAAAACACTGTGCGTGTGTGAGAGAAAGTGTAAACAATAACCCTGTATGAGCTGTTGCAATGATTCGGAGCTCGATTCGGACTGAGGTCAAAACGAGATGCCGTCATTTTTTTTGTGAAAAATCCGGGGCATTTCAGCGCCGCCTGAGTCTGGCGTGTTCACAGAGATGGTGAAAAGATTAAACATCTCACATCTACACTGTGGAGGTTTAGGGAAACCAGTAATCAAAAGAGCTTCGAGGACATCGACTGCAGGAGTGCTCAGAAAACTAATCCTGTCAGAATCGAGCTCGTTATGACATACAATATGGAATTTTTATTTTTATCAAAATAGCAATAATACAAATAATGAGGTAAAAGGCCAAAGGCTGTTGGGAAGAGTTGCAACATCACAAAGTGATGTGTGTGTTTAACCTTACAGAACCAACACTGGCACATGGGCAGTAAGTTCTTTGAGTTGCAGCAGCAAAAGCAAACACCTCACACACCCCCCCAAACACCTCACACAAATTGACCCACAGCAAGTCACCCGCTTGCTTTTTACTTTTTTGCAAACATGCATCTAGATACAGTTACACAGCGAGCCAATTATAGACCCACAATGTCATTAACACTCTCCCCGAGGAACTGCACAGGAATCCCAGCTCCAATAACACACAGTTCATCTTTAATCACATTTAAAGCGCACTGTATCCGACTTGATCTCCACAACACAGGACGCGTTCAGGACCTCGGGAAATGGGGGCGGGGGGGGGGGTCAAAAGTGTTACATTTAATAAAAAAAAATAAATAAATACAAAAAAAAAGTGAGACCCTAGTTTACTTACAAAAAATAATTGGTGTCTATCCTGAAGACTCGTCGACATTTTTAGCATTTTAACGTCTTATTTAGATGAAGTCAGACCCCTACACACACACCCCAAATCCAGAGACCCTCACAGTTAGCACTCAGGCTACACACACACACTCGGCTTGCGGCCAAAATAACGGAACGAGTCAAAAGGATTTTCAGTCCATTCCTACAATGTGAAAAGCCCTTAAATACACTAAATATCCTTAAATTAAAAAAGAACCTGAGGTAAAAATGAGCCTTTCTGCTGACCTGTGATCCGTTTTTCGAAGAACCTGAGGTAAAAAAAATTAAAAACGAGCGTTTCAGCTGACCTCTGATCAGTTTGTTAAAGAACCTGAGGTAAAAAAAAATAAAATAAAAAATAATAAAATAAGCATTTCTACTGACCTCTGATCAATTTTTCGAAAAAACCTGAGGTAAAAGTGAGCCTTCCTACTGACCTCTGATCAGTCTGTCGAAGCCTAGCTGTAGCTGCCAGTTTGCGCACGCGCCCTTAAAACTTTTAAGATTTTTTATTTTATTTTCGCAAGTTGTTGAAAAACATAAACGTGGCCATCATTCAGCATTTACTTAAAATGAGCTAGACGTTTAATGAGAAACACGTTTGTCAATGTTTACGTGTTCGACTTGGAAAGAAAAAGTTTGCAGCTAGTCATGCTAACCAGTGTTAGCAAGAAGAAGAAGAAAAAAAAAAGAAAAAAAGTTTGTCCTCGCGCGCGGATTAAAACTTTACTAAGTTACTAAGTGCAGCATTAAGAGGTCACGTGATAAAAATCATACTTTATGAGAAAGACAAATAAAAATTCAGGCTCGGATTAAAGTAGTGTTAGTTTAGCGGACTTAGCTGTACACCACACTCAGCGTGCTTCCATGCACCAACACACACACGCGCGCACAAACACACACTCTCTCTCTCTCACACACACACACACACACACAGACTGAGGGGCGGCTGTGTACCTTCATCCAGCAGTCTCTCGAGGTGTGTGAAGATCCCGCACAGGTTCGGCAGGCTGGTCATCAGCTTCTTCTCGTTCAGTAACTGCATGAGATAGTCAGGACTCGGCCTCGGTCTCTCCTTCACTTCGATCTCCCCGACCATCATCTCTGCGGCCACACAGTTTCCCCAAACCCGCTCAATCCTTCTTTATAGAAAAACAAAACAAAAAGACACTGGAAAGAGAAGCGTGCAGCCAGAATCCCCGGGTCCCCCTCCGTACACGCAGAAACCCTTCCGGAATAAACACACAGAGCGCGGCGTTCAGCACGGTGTGTGTGTTAGAGAGAGAGAGAGTCTGTACACTATCTCATCGGAAAGAAGCGCGCAACACTCACTCGCCGAATCTCTCCTCGTGACTGCGCTCGCGAGACCGTTTCCCACCAGCGCTGCCTGCGCCAGAGCTCCGGCTCCGCCCACGACCCCGCCTCCCCTTCCTGTGATTGAACAGAGCGATGCTTAGATGCCGATGAATCCACCAATAAGCGGCTGAGACAAAACTCAGGGGGCGGAGCAGCGTCAATCAGCGCCAGCGGTAAGGATGATGGGCAGCGGTGAGAGCCAATGGGACTGTAGCTATGAGAGAAAGAGAGAGAGAGAGAGAGAGAGAGCGCGCGCTCTGTGTGTGTGTGTGTGTGTGTGTGTGTGTGAGAAAGAGAGAGCGCGCGGTCATTAACGCTGTACAAGATTTACTGCTGCCTAATGACACCGTGACAGATAACTGCATCAGAGTCTGCAGTGCTATCTATCTATCTATCTATCTATCTATCTATCTATCTATCTATCTATCAGCCTATCTATCAGCCTGTCAATCAATCTATCTATCTATCTATCTACTTGTCTGTCTATATATCTATCCATTTGTATCTATCTATCTATATATCTGTCTACTTGTCTGTCTATATATCTATCCATTTGTCTATCTATCTATCTATCTATCTATCTATCTATCTATCTATCTATCTATCTACTTGTCTGTCTATCTATCTATCAGCCTGTCAATCTATCTATCTATCTATCAGCCTGTCAATCTATCTATCTATCAGCCTATCAATCTATCTATCTATCTATCAGCCTGTCAATCTATCTATCTATCTATCTATCTATCTATCAGCCTGTCAATCTATCTATCTATCTATCTATCTATCTATCAGCCTGTCTATCTATCTATCTACTTGTCTGTCTATATATCTATCCATTTGTATCTATCTATCTATATATCTGTCTACTTGTCTGACTATATATCTATCTGTCTATCAATCAATCAATCAATCTATCTATCTATCTACTTGTCTATCTATCTATCTAGCTATCTACTTGTCTATCTATCTATCTACTTGTCTATCTATCTATCTATCTATCTATATATCTATCTATCTATCTATATATCTATCTATCTACTTGTCTGTCTATATATCTATCCATTTGTATCTATCTATCTATATATCTGTCTACTTGTCTGACTATATATCTATCTGTCTATATATCTATCCATTTGTCTATCTATCTATCTGTCTATCTATCTATCTATCTATTTGCCTATCTATCTATCTATCTATCTATCTATCTATCTATCTATCTATCTATCTATCTATCTATCTATCTATCTACTTATCTATCTATCTATCTATCTATCTGTCTGTCTGTCTGTCTATCTATCTATCTATGTATCAGCCTGTCAATCAATCTATCTATCTATCTATCTATCTATCTATCTATCTATCTATCTATCTGTCTGTCTATCTATCTATCTATCTATCTATCTATCTATCTATCTATCTATCTATCTGCCTATATAGATATCTATCTATCTACTTGTCTGTCTGTCTATCTATCTGTCTATATATCTATCCATTTGTCTGTCTATCTATCTATCTATCTATCTATCTATCTATCTATCTATCTATCTATCTATCTATCAGCCTCTTGATCTATCTATCTATATATCTGACTGTCTATCTGCCTATGTGTCTGTCTGTCTATCTATCTAGACGTCTGTCTGTCTGTCTACAGTACATGTCTGTCTATCTATCTGTCTGTCTATCAAGTTCATCTGTCTGTTTTTTTGCCCATCATTCTATTGGGTTCATTCATTCAACACTGCATTTTATTGGCTTTGTACATTTACTCTGCATCATGACAATAAATTTAAATCTAATCTAATGTATCTATCTATCTGTATATCTTCTATCTATCTACTTATCTGTCTGTCTCTTTATTTAATATTTCTTTCAGCTTGTCTGTTTATCTCTCTGTGTTTCTGTCTAGCTGTCTATCTATAGATCTATCTGACTATTTATCAGTCGGTTTGTTTCTTTATCTATCCATCTGCAGTACTTGTCCATCCGTGCGTGTGTGTGTTTGTATGTGGTGTTTGTGCCTTCTGGACACATATTTAGGGGCGAGTGGGTGTAGTGGAGTGCATCATATCATAGGTAATGTTCATATCATAGTAATAAACCACAGCCCTGTGAAAGTCCCTGTTCTGATTGGTCAGAGTGTGTTGATTAATTTCCAGTCACAGCAGCCCTGACAGTGACCAGTGACACACATTCACACTTCATATCACTCACTCATACTGCAGTGAGCTCAGGATCACACTCAGAGTCAGAGTGGAGTTAAACCCAGCCAGGAATACACCATGGATGAGACGCCATTCCATCACAGAGCAACCCCCCACCACACACACACACACACACACACACACACACACACACAGAGGGGAAATATAGCACAGCCAATTGACTTAAAAGCATGTTTTTGTGAGGTGAGAAGAGAATGTGAAAGAACACAGACATGAGAACATATATATATATATATATATATATATATATATATATATATATATATATATATATATATATATATATATATATATATATATATATATATATACACACACACGTGTTCTCATGTCTGTGTTCTTTCACATTCTCTTCTCACGTGTATATATATATATATATATATATATATATATATATATATATACATACACACACGTGTGAGATCATATGTGTAAGACTTGAACGTTTGAGGGATGTATGGAGAGATTGTTTATAGCTGCTTTAATGTGAGTAATATCGGGATAAAAGGAGTAAAACACTTTATCGTGGGCGTTTTCCATCAGCAGTCCACTTCATAGTGTCTTATTCCTTATGCAACTGCTGTATATAGAGTGAGTCCCCGACATACGAACGACTTCCGGAAGTTACGAAAGCTTGCTTCTAAGTCCAATTTGTTTGTAAGTCAAACAAACATTGTACAGGTACTAGAATACTAACACAATAATTGATTCAAGTTAAAAGAACAGTGTCTGCCCTCTTTTCACCTCACTCCACTTTCGCAATTAGTTTCACTTTTGTCTCCATCGTTATTTCTTGGCGCTTCTTAGTAGGACCAGCTTAATCATCGCTGCTTTAACGCCAGCTTCTGGACATCCTGAGATGATCCATGATCCATGAGACAATGTAACTTCTGAACGCATGCAAATGCATGTTTGCATTTTCGAAAGTTCGTAACTCGAATGTTCGTATGTAGGGGACTTGCCGCATATACAGTGTATATATACCGTATATATACTTACTGTTTAAAGTTTAATCATTATATATACTATATACTAAGCTGCAGAGGTCTTAAAGTAATAATCCGCAATAGATTTCAAATTCATTCACTTTTTAAATAAGTTTATTTAAAAATGCCCCAAGAAGATAGATCCATCTCATCTCAATTATTTTTCTGCCCTTTGCATTTCTTCATACGTCTGGACTGCCCGGAGCCGTGAAAGCTATTAATGTTACGATTCAGAAGGTGCCTTGAGATGCCCTTCAGATCAGCAGGACAAAGCCTTCCTCTCTCTCTCTCTCTCTCTCTCTCTCTCTAACTCTAACTCTTTAGTTACAGAAAGCTGCCAGGCTTATTTAGCCACCAGGATTTTATTTACATCGAGCTCTCACTCTGACCCTCATGTCTTTATCCAGCTTAGATCAGACTTAAGGTGAGACTTTTATCCCTATGACCTTATACTTGCCTTTTTTTTTTTTTTTCATTTAAATTGTGTACCTTGGCCATTTTATTTGATCTTAGCTCGGAGATGGAGGAGACGCTTCACTCGTTCAACAGCTGAGAAAGCCTGCATTCGGCCGGCGTGAAACCGGGCACCGTCGACAGGCTGCTTATCTTTTGTTTCAGAGAGGAAGCCAGACGGACACATTCCTTCAGTCACTGATAACAGGAGCACGAACAGTGCCGCTAGAGCATGCAGGTCAGCAGGGGTGCTAGGGACACACACACACACACACACACACATACACACACACACACACACACACACACACACACACATACACACACACACAGCTGCGTCTGTGTAAAGAGCAAAGGGATTCTCACACGCATCACTGCTGCAGGATACAGTACGAGTTTGCTATTGAACATTTCATCAGCAGAGGCAGAACTGACCCTTTTCTGCTTTTTTTAACCGTTTGATTCACTTTACTGTCGAATATGTGATCCGTTATCTAACAAACAGAAAGGTCAAAACTGGAAATAAATTAAGACTCTGCACATCTGTTGCACGGAATAAATCAAGCGAAACGCTATTGTGACTCAGACAGGTGTTCCTGTCTCGATATAGAAGCTCTGCATACTGGAGCTGCCTGAGATTGTGGAGATTTACACTAATAGCACACTTTAGAGAGGCCGACCCACACACACACACACACACACGCACACACACACACAGAGTCTGCCCAACAGCTGTCTGAGTGTATCCTTGATTTCTAGGCGACAGTATTGTCTGGATCTGCAGAGCTGCAATAATGGACTCTACAGGTCCATCAGAGAAAGGGGAGCGTGTGTGTGTGTGTGTGTGTGTGTGTCCAACACAAGCCAGACTCCACACCAGGGACTCTGAGCGTCTGCCACGTCTTGTGATTGGTGCTGTATTAACTCATTTCCCCTGCAGGAAGTTTTTACCTGCATTTACACCCAGCTATCGATCCGTGTACAGTTTACGTTCCTGCTCTTAGAGTGTGTAGGAACTGGGCTGAATCCCTGAACCTCAAGCCAGACTTGAAAAAATATTTGCACCTTCCTGAGGTTTTTTTTTTTTCCCTTTGCATATTCGTCATACTTAAATGATTGAAAAGATGTAACAAATTTTTTACATTTTAACAAAGATAACAAGGGAAAATACAGAATGCAGTTTTTAAATGATAATTTAGTTTATTAAGGGAGAAAAAAACTGTCAAAACCTGCGACAAAGTAATTGCCCCCCTTGCTAAATCGTAACTAAACTGTTGATTTTTTTGGAAAGCTGAATTAAATTCCACTTGCCACACCCAGACCTGATTACTGTCAGACCTGTTGAATCAAAAGAATCATTTAAATCGAACCTGTCTGATAAAATAGTTTTGGAGTGGCCTAGTCAAAGTCTGGACTTAAATCCCCCCCCAAAAAATGCTCAAAATCCCTCCGATGTGGCTGAATTAAAGCAATTCTGGATAGACGAGCGGGCCAAAATTCCTCCACAGTGATGTGAAAGACTCATTATCACAACTGTTACAAGTTATTAGGTTTAGGGGGGCAATTACTTTTCCACATAGATCCAGGGAGGTTTGGACACCTTTTATTTGCCTTAATAAATGAAATCATCGTATTTATGTAATGTTATATATTTAGGCTATATTTATGTAATGTTTATACTTTTTTTGTATTTAAATCATTTGGGTGTGAAGATGTTAGAAATATGCAAGAACAATTAATAAATCAAGAAAGGGAGAAAATACTTTTTTCACAGCACTGTGACCCCCGATATTGACCGAAAGCTCCGGTACCTCCCCCGTACTGGTTCGGTTTAGGTTTAGTTGTAGTCAGGTCCAAAATCAAAGTTCAGGATGTGAGACAGTCATGCTGTGTTCTCTGGTTTTTAGGCCAATATAATATGTATTTTTTGTAAATGTGAGCTGTGAGGAACACAGAGCTGTAGAAATATGACGTGTTCTGCATACTTAGATTAAAGAGCAACAAAAAGAAAATAAATGCTCTGTACAGATCGTGATTTATTTTTAATCATCATTTAATCATTTATTCAGCTTTAGTTCTACAGTGTGTTTGTGATTAAACTGTGTATATTTGTACATAAAAAAAATTCTAATGCCATGCTACTGACTGGCCAATGAAAGAGTTTTTATCAGCATGAAAGACGTCTTTGAAGAGGCTTTAAAACATGATTTGATCTACAAAGTCTCGTTCATTCATTCATCTTGAGTAACTGCTTTATCCTGGTCTAGAATTAGGGTGGAACTGGAGTTTATCTCATGTACTGTATGTGTATCACTCACTCACTCACTCACCGTCTATACGGGGTCATGGGGGGTGCAGAGGCGCCGCCCCCTTAAAGTTAGGCAGAGAATAATGCTATTTTAACATGTAATTATTAACATAATAGTTATTTATTTTACTAATGAAATAAAGACATTTACTCAAAATATTGTTAGTTAATGTATTGAATAGTGATTGACGTGGAAGCCAGATAAATATGAGAGAAACCTGATCTTCTCATTAAGCAGCAGTCAAGTGATCACAGCTGAGTTTACACTCGGTGTTTGTCAAGCACTTCTTATGGCTATTTACAGGCGATCAGTAAAAGTTTCATTTTAATTTTGTTTGCGCCCCCTCAAAATAATTTTGCACCAGCTGCCACTGGTACCGTATAAATACACCCCGAATAGGACACCTGTCCATCACACACTCATTCACATCTGGGGGCAATTTAGAGTCAACAATCAACCTACTTGTCTGAAGAACATTACAAGAACTTAATGTTCTCATCTACATCAACAGGAAGCTGAAAGTCAATTCAATTCAGTTTTATTTGTATAGCGCTTTTAACAATTGACATTGTCTCAAAACAGCTTTACACAATCAAAAGTATTATTTACGTTTGTATGGAATGTGAATGTGTATGAATTAAAATGTTCAGATAGTCCCTGGTGAGCAAGCCGAGGGCGACAGTGGCAAGGAAAAACTCCCTGAGATGGTAATAGGAAGAAACCTTGAGAGGAACCAGACTCAACAGGGAACCCATCCTCATCTGGGTGAAACAGATAGCAGGAAATGATCTGCATTTATACAGTGTGTTAGGTGGCAGGCAGTTCAGCTATAATAGTTGATGTTAAAATGGAGTCCAGTAGTTATTGGAGACTCAGATAGACTTGTAGAAAGTTCCAGTCCTGAACTATCGAATTGTCAAGTCCTCAGAGAAACAGCTGCTAACACCAGTCGAGGCCAGAACCATCTTCTAAGTAGAGAGAATCATCCCCAGACACCAGACGCATCCTAAAGAGACACACGGGGCATCCATGCGACGAGACCTCCAACCAGAAACCGGGCACCAGGATGGATCAGACAGGTCCGGAGGGCAGAGGGAGTCTGGATCACTGGCAGCTCAGGAACCACATGTGTAGATCGACAGAGAGAGAGAGAGAAAGAGTGAAAGGGGGAGACAGGGGGAGAGAGGAAAGAGAAAGAGGGGGAGGAAGAGAAGAGGAGGAGAGATTGCAATTAGGTATGGTCACAGTCACAATGTCTAATGTGAATGTATATTTACTGTAGAGTGCAAGCAGGGACTCCGGCAGGACTAACTATGACATCATAACTAAAAGGGAGAGCCAGAAGGAAACACAAACATGAGGGGGAACTGAGATGTAAAGCAAACAATCACCTCACCGTCAACAAACCTGAGTGATCAAATGAGAGTGAGGAAGACAGCATCTAAACATACCAGTTCACCATAATACTCTACGTCCATGAGTCCCCCAGATCTGCTCCTTTACCTTATGGCAAATCTATTTATAAACATGTTTGGCTAAATAAATAGGTTTTGAGCCTAGACTTAAACACTGAGACTGTGTCTGAGTCCCGAACACTATTTGGAAGACTATTCCATAATTTTGGGGCTTTGTAAGAAAAAGCTCCGCCCCCAGCTGTAGTTTTCATAATACGCGGTACAGATAAGCAGCCTGCATCCTTTGATCGAAGTAGGCGTGGCAGATCGTAAGACACTAGCAGTTCGCTCAGATACTGCGGCGCGAGACCATTTAATGCTTTATATGTCAAGAGTAGTATTTTAAAATCAATGCGAAATTTCACAGGGAGCCAATGCAGTGAAGATAGGATAGGGGTGATGTGCTCATATCTTCTGGTTCTAGTGAGGACTCTCGCTGCTGCATTTTGGACTAGCTGAAGCTTGTTTATGCACCTAACTGAACAACCAGACAGTAAGGCATTACAATAGTCCAACCTAGAAGTGATAAAAGCATGAACTAGTTTTTCTGCATCGTTTAGTGACAATATATGAGTCCTGTATGAGACGACTCTCGTCAAAAACAGTAAAGTGCAACAGTTTCCTAAAACCTACAACAGATCATAAACCGACACAGATAACACGAGCGTAGGATTTTTAAATCACTCACAACACTTTACAGTGGTTCCTGTGAGACCCCGTTCGCACCTAACGTTAATCTGCATCCTAAGAGTTTCAGTAAGTAATTGGAGAGCACCTGGTGTGAACAGGGTCAATTGCATTTCAAAGACACATTCAGTGTGAGATAATCACTCAAACCGCACTCAGAGGTGTCTGACCCCAGACACATACACTACGGACACATGAGGTTTGTAGTGTGGGGACGCGAACAAAGTGTCACAGGAACAAAAGGTCACCATGAGGATACGGTGATCTCGTTTGAACCAAGGTGCAACGTTCGGTTCTGAAAAAAAAATGAGTCCCACGCAGAAGTGATAAAATGTGCAGTTCCTCAAATGACCACTAGGCTCCATAAGTGAGTCAATCCCCATAGAGCCCCATGTTAAAACATTACAACAGAAATAAACATGTTTACATCCTGGTAGAAAGAACAGTTTTGGTCTCCACGGCTAGATTTCCCATACAGGCGGTGAAATTCTATGCAACTCATCAGTTCAAATTATGTTAAGCCTTAAAATTATACATAATTAGAGGGGCGTGGCTGATTTGAGTGACAGCAGCACTTTAGCTAAACCCGATTCGTTGTAGGTTAATTTTAGGTCACCTTACTGGGTGAAGTTTAGGACTTGAAACCGGACAACGTGTAGGGCATGGACAATGAACGTTAGCATATACATTAACATTAGCCACCTTAGCATTTTTGCTGACCAGAGCCCTCACAACGCTGCTCTTCAGAAGACCTCTAGGTGGCGCCAGGTGGGTTTGTCCACTTCTTTTTATACAATCTATAGTTGGAACAAAACTTTATTGGAATTCTCAGTGAACAAAGTGTTTGGGGATTCAGTTTAAATATACAGTGTGAGCGCTCGCATCACGCCCGGTTTCTTGAACTCACACACACACACTCACACACACACACACACACACACACACACACACTCTGAGCAGAGAGTTCTCAGGGTCAGGCTCATGTGGGAAGGCTGATTAAAGCGTATAGTGTGCGGTCCACAAATCAATAAACTCTCACAGTGTCCGGAAATCATGTGACCTCTGCAAGACTGTTTGAGATGATTTTCCTCTGCTGCACTTCTAGCGTTGTACCTGTAGATTCCTGCAGACTCGTATGGCAAAAACAGCAGGAACGAAAGCAGCTGCTATTTTGTACGGTGGCCTCTTTCAGGTTGGCACCTTCCTCCTTCTGCCCAAAAGTATCCTGGGTTAGGCTTCAGTCCCCCTGCGTCCCTGTATAGGATAAGCGCTATAGAGAAAGAATGAACAAACAAACAAACAAATAAATACTTTGATTTGTTCAATGTGAAAAAACCTTCTCAGCCCTTCTCTAGACCTGTTTGACTCGTCCTGGTGTCCTGCTTCTGGTTGGAGATCTCGTCACATGGACGCCCTGTATGAACTGGCTGGGATGCGTGTGGTGACGGTTCCACTTTTCCATGAAGACCGTCCTGTCCTGGGTTGATACAGACAGATGTTCTCTGAAGACTCTTGACTTCAGTCGCTCGATATTTCAGGACTGGAGTTTCCTACAGTCGACCTGAGCCTCCAATAACCAACTGGACTCCATATGAACTTCTCCACATCTCCTGTTATACTGAATTTCCAGCCTCCTTATACACAGTATGAGTGCAGATCAATCCCTGCGATCCGTTATCACCCAGATGAGGATGGGTTCCCTGTCGAGTCTGGTTCCTCTCAAGGTTTCTTCCTATTACCTTCTCAGGGAGTTTTTCCTTGCCACTGTCGCCCTCGGCTTGTTCATTGCTCATACACGTTCACATCTCATACAAACTTAAATAATTATTTTGATTGTGTAAAGCTGATTTGCCACAATGTCAATTGTTAAATAAAATTTAATTGAATTGAAAAAAAAAAAATATCCAAATTTTCATTAGTCCTGAATCTTTTGTTCTTTGTCTGTTTTTACTCCAGGAGACAGGGGTACAGTAGCTTGGTTGTTCCCAAGGTGTGTTTGTGGGTCAGTGTGTTACGGCTAAGAGTTACTGACCGGAAGGTTGGCGGTTCCAGACCCAACTCCGCTAGGTTTTTCGCTGTTGGTTGCCTTAACCCTGTTTGCTCCAGAGGCGCCATAAAAACGTCTTCTAAGAATAAAGAATTTCACTGTGCATTAATGTATATGTGACGAATAAAGGCTGAACTTCTCAAGGTCTTGGTTCTTGGTTTGAGTCCCAGCACCACCGATCTGCTGCTCAGACCCTCAAACAACCTCGGGCAACCCGGCCCTCCTGCTGAAATGAAGGAGATCTCTCCAGGGAGGGCAGAGGGGAGGAATTGTGGACAGACCTTTACTCTCACACATGCTCTTTCACTCTCGTCTCGTCTCTTTCAAGAGTCTCGTTCTTTCTCTCTCACCAGTGAAGTCAGACGTCTTTTTTTTTTAAACAATAAGGTGAGTTAAACATTACATGCTGTACGTAAACATATGATTAATAAAACAACATGATGTTTCTGTATGATATATAACATTGGGTTTTTGTTCATCTTGATCCAGACATCTTCTTTTGTTTGTTTGTTTTCTGTTTACAGACAGTCTGTGTCTCTGTGAGTTATAGTAAGTGAACGAGGCCTTGAGTCTGAGAGGACCTCCGGTAAAACAGCAGCTCGAACAAACACACAGGACTCAAGAGATACCACTTGAAATGTGTGTGTGTGTGTGTGTGTGTGTGTGTGTGTGTGTGTTTTTCTTTACACAACTTCTATGAATTCTATATTTCATGAAGGATGGAAGCATTTAGATGCAGCTCCAGTCCTTATCTCAGGAAACACACCGGGACCGATTCTACCTCACAGACCGCAGCGTCTGAGGTTCACATCATGTGATCAGAGAGAGAGAGAGAGAGAGAGAGAGAGAGAGAGAGAGAGATGTGTTTTTGTGAAGAGATAGACGGGAGCATGTGTGAGGTTTAAAGTCGAGTTCATTAAAAATGTAAACAGCTTCAAAAAAAACAACAGTGTGTGAAAGAGAGAGAGAGAGTGTGTGTGTGTGTGTGTGTGTGTGTGTGTGTGTGTGTGTTACTGTGAACGTTGAAATACACAAAGGCAAAGTGTCAGAATCTGGGTCAGCAGTCCGGCTGTGTGTGTGTGTGTGTGTGTGTGTGTGTGTGTGTGTGTGTGTGTGTGTGTGTGATAGAGAGCGAGAGAGATCGCACATTATGGATGAGTGTGTGCTCTTAGTTTTTCAGCCCACATGTACTCTCAGGGCTCCAGGGGCGGGGCAGACAGTGAGTGAGGACAGTGTACAACATGTGTAGCCTCCGCCCCCAGTGTGTGTGTGTGTGTGTGTGTGTGTGTGTGTGTGTGTGTGTGTGTGTGTGAGTACAGAGGTCTAATCTGCACCACAGAACGATGGCAGTAGTCATATGATGGATTCCGCAGACTCCGCCCATTTTAGTAATTACTCAGGGCCAGAAACACTGCAGAGCCTCTAAGGATGGAGTCACAGGTGTGGGTGTGTGTGTGTGTGTGTAGGATGCTATAGGAAGGACTGGCTCCCAGTCCAGGGTGTCTTCTCCCCTCACACAGATTCCTGCAATAGATCGTCACGTGACTGCAGAAGCAGCGTTACCCGACGTTAGGCTACGGCGTGTTTCAGGATCACCTGACACGCGGCTAAAAGAGAATCTTAGCGAGCGAGAGCTTCTGTCCTGCTGATTCACTTCATACGCCGCGTCGACTTGTAACTTACTCAAAAGAGAAACCATCGTGTGAAAATGGAGGGAGGAGTATAATACGGATAATAATTTAGTTGCAGAAGTTTGAACATGATTATCTCAGGCACTGTACAAACAGGTGCTTCCTCCTGGATTGGGTGGCGTTTGCTAGCATTAGCATTAATGTTAGCTCATTCCGCGCTTCTGTTGCAAATGCAGATGATGATTTGCAAAATGCTGCGCTAAAGTTACGGTTCATAAAATGGTAACGTTAACTAAATACTGACATTTCACACTTTCTAATTAAGAGAACGGACTCACTGTTCTGGAATTAAATCACAAATGGAAAGCTAGTGTCCCCTGTAGGGTGCAAGTTAGAATCCCTTGTTCCACACACCATGTAGTGAACCTTGATCAGGGGTTAGAGAGGGATTTGGGATTCAGCCTCGTGTGAGAAGCTAGTTAGTGCTGTAGCGATTCGGGACGACTTACTAAAAAGGACAGCGTGTTGTTTAAGATGACATAATATTATCTGATGTGTTTTTTGGAAGTAAATAACACCATTTTCACCATCCAGAGGGGGGCGGGACCCTGAGAGACAGCTGTTTCACATTATGGAGGATAAATTGAAATTACAATCTTAATTCAATTCAGTTTTATTTCTATAGTGATTTTAACTGTGGTCTTTGTCACAAAGCAGTTTTACAAGATCAAAAGGGGTTTGAGAAAATGTGTGAGAATCTGAATGATCAGATCGTCCCTGATGAACAAGCCGACGGAAAAACTCCCAGAGATGGTAATAAGAAGAAACCTGGAGAGGAATCAGACTCAACAGGGAACCCATCCTCATCTGGGTGATAACGGATAGCAGGGATTGATCTGCACTCATACTGTGTGTTAGGAGGCTGGAAGTTCAGTATAATAGATGAAGTCTTTAAGTTCATATGGAGTCCAGTTCATTATTGGAGGGTCAGGTACAAAACATTAGAAATTCCAGTCCTGAACTATCGAGCCCTCAGAGAGCAGCTGTCTGTATCAGCCGAGGACAGGACCGTCTTCATGGTCATGTGGAACCGTCTCCAGTCACCTCATGCATCCCGAGTAGACCACACAGGGCATCCATGAGACGAGAATCTCCAACCAGGTGTGGGGCACCAACCAATCATCTACAGGCTGCCTTCACCTTTCTCACTCTCTGTGTTTGGTAGAAAATCAAAAGATTTGCTTGTAGCTAAACCCCTCAGACTGATCCTGAAACAAATGTTAGTTGTTCAGATATTTCAGCACACATTTAGGCGATGGACTAGTTTTTGATTAAAAATGCTTTAACTCTCCTCATTCTCTCACTAACAAGACTCACTTTTCATTCTGTCCTCCATGTCTGTTTTTCATGCTTCCACCTCAACTTACAATCCGATTGGTCAGGAGGGAAAAACATCATCTCATCTCATCTCATCTTATCTCATCTTCCTCTCTGCTTTGTTCTATTATCCAACCATCTTGTCTTTTCCCGTCCTCTCATTTGTCTCTCTCTCTCTCTCGTCCATCTCTCATGTGCATATGCAAGTTTAGAGCAGGTTACCAGTTACCCAGTTCTCGGTTCTGATCGGGGTTTCCGTCTGTCGTAGGCGGCTACGCAGAACCTTCGTGGCAGCAGCAGAGGCACCTCAGCGTTCTATTAGTAGTTTCCGCTGCACTCAGAGCACAATGTAAGGGCAGTGACCTCTGACCTTTCACCTCTGTCTCACAACAAGACAAGATACAGTAGTGGAACCCCTGCAGCTGGACCAGGACCAGGGGAGTCACATGCTGCCTGTGGACTGAAGCAGAAAGAGAGATAGCGATAGAGAGAGAGAGGGAGAGAGAGAGAGAGCTAGATCCTGAACGCAGCACTACAAATAAATAAATCTTGGTTGTAATGGAGCTCGCACGTATTCAGAGGCTGCTGTTGGGACGACCGCGGCCCTGCAATGAAGAAGATAAATCGCTCCCAAAGGGCAATTTATTCCTGGTACCAACACCCCATCCCCCTCTCATACTCCCCCCCCCCCACACACACACTTACTTCTCCTTCACTCATGTGTGTTTTGCACCTGTTTTACTGCATCAGCTTCTCTCGCTCTCTCTCTCTCTCTCTCTCTCTCTCTAGTACATCTTAGTGACGTGATCTGTCCCTGAACTGTATGACTGTAAGTTGCACTTTCCATTTACATTACCGTGTACCAGCACCGCTAGTGAGAGTGGAATCGGCTTCCGTCTGCATCATTCATTCATTCATTCACTCATCTCTCCATTAGTAATGAAGTTAATTCATAATCAGATCCAAAGTGTGTGTGTGCTAATAATTAGTTGTAATTCACAGATGATGTGTTAAGCGCTTTTAGGAACGTCATATTAAACGCAAGTAAAAACACTAGCTCACCAGCGCCCCCTATGTGCCCCTACTGCAACCAAGTACTGTACATTAAACGGAATCAAGAGCAGCTATTAATCCAAAACCTCTTCAACCAAATCACAGGTAAGAATAAAACAGTTAAAAAAGAGAAAACAAGCTTAAAATGAAGTGAGTAATTGTTTCTGCACAATTCATTACATCATTAAACCTATTAAACTATGATCAGTTACTCATATTATGCGTTAATATGTGTTGTTAATGGGGAAAAAGTTTGTTAAAAGAGTTAAAAGGTTAAAGTTAAGAATACTCTGCTGATCTTTAATGTAAACGGTAGTATTATAACTCTGTCTAACTTATTAATACAGTGGAACCTTGGATTATGAGCATAACTTGTTCTGGAAGTGGGCTCGTATTTCAAAACACTCATAAATCAAAGCGAATTTTCCCATAAGAAATAATGGAAACTGAAATTGTTCGTTCCACAGCGCAAAAAAAAAAAAAAAAAAAAACACACGCATACAGACACAAAATATGTTTTACACTCACACACACGTGGTCACAGTGTTATAGTAAACAGTACACACATGCACGGATGTTGATTATACCAGGAAGAGATGAGCACTAAGACCCAGCAGGGGAGACGATTACCCACAATTCCGCAGTGCAAGAGAGAGAAAAAACTTTGGCTCAGTTGTGATCACGTGACGCACGGCGTCAAAACAAGAAGCGCATGCGTGATACATGATACTCGGTACTCGTAAACCAAGTCATAATTTATTAAAAAGCTTTCCTAATTTTGACCTAGAGTTCTGACCAAAGTACAGACAAAACCCTCTCTTTGATTTATAAAAATTATACAAACAGTATATAATTGATCATACATAATTCTTTTAAATTTAAAGGAACAATTCTTAAATTGCCCGAGGACGTTGTTCTTAGAAGGTGTGTTTAACTTGTAGATAAATGAGTAGCTGAATATTTTTCCTCTGGCTGAAACACATAATGATGGCATTTTAAATCACCCAGATTGTGTTTCTGAGTCAGAAGAGTAACGCAGTGAGTCACTTGACATTCTGATGAACGGTGACACACACACATGCATGTTTATAAGCCACTTACTTATTTACAGTAGGCAATTAATTATAGCACTTTATTTCACATTACTAGAGTTTATAACCCCGCCCCCCCAAAAAAACCAAAAACATTTTGAACTGAAAGTAAATTCTCAATGTCTTATTTATGTAGACGTGAGGTCACTGAAAATGAACCACATTAGGAGTACAAGGCGTTCAGATCAAAACAGGGACAAAACTGTGATGAAATTTCTGGTGAATGAAGGAGTGAAAGCAAAAGATTGATATTTACAGAAGAGTAAAGAGCACAGTGCGGTGATGAGCCTCTTAGCTGCAGTGGATCATTTGAACGCTACAAACGTCTTAAAGAATATTGAATGACGCACTGCAGTCTTTTCTATGGAAATTCAGCTAGTGGGACGCCTGATACGTAAAGATCGATGTTGGAAACTTGAGGAAGCGGCGCTTCTGTCAGTGTGAACCGTACACACACTCATCCACCAACACCACTTGCACATTACAGGAGCTCGGCTGGGAGTTATCGCCACGTCCCCCAAACAGTCCTGACCTCCCTCCAGACCATTTCCACACAATCATTAAAGGAGTTCCTGGGAGGCCAGGGTTATGGACGTGAAGCAGGCAATGAAACTCTGGGATAAGTGCATCAGTGGAGCATTTTACATTATACAGTGGAATCTCGGATTACGAGCACAATTCGTTACGGAAGCTGGCTCGTATTCCAAAACACTCGTAAACCAAATATAATTTTCCCATAAGAAATAATGGAAACTCAAATTATTTGTTCTACAGCCCAAAAAAATAAATACATAAAAATAATTAACACAAAATATAAAGTAAAAACAAAACAAACTAACCTGCACTTTACCTTTAAAAAAAGCGTAAAAATAAATCCAGACGATAGGTCTCCCCTGCTGGGTCTTAGTGCCTGCAGAGTTTCTGAGTGTATGTGTGTGTGTGTGTGTGTGTGTGTGTGTGTGTGTGTGTATTCACCCAGCAGGGGAGATGATTACCTACAATTCCGCAGCGCAAGAGAGAGAAAAAGCGTGATGTTGTGATGACGTGACGCTCTGTGTCAAAACAAGAAGCGCGTGCGTGATACATGATACTCCTTGCTCGTAAACCAAGACAATGCACGTTTTTCAAGTCAAAATTGATTAAAAATCTTTGCTCGTCTTGCGGAACACTCGTAAACCGCGTTACTCGTAATCCGAGGTTCCACTGTATAAGGAAATAAAGGGAATTTTACAGTTATCAAAAATCCCACATTGATTCGAACGTGCAACATGCAATTAAAATATAAAAACTAGAAAAAGATGGAGATGAAGCGTCATAAAATATTTAAAATAAATGTTCAATTCCAAGTGTCTCTCCTCTTTCAGTCAACCATGTAAACACAAGCAGGTAGAATTTACCTTCTGGAACCTTCTATTTCTTTCATCTTCAATTCCAGACACATTTGCGCAGCTTCTCACGGCTTGACCTCGTCATAATAAACCCTGGTATCGGCCAGAAGCAATAAGCACAGCGCTGCATGTGAGAATATAATAATAATAGTAATAACCAGGAAATGTGATGCGCTCCTCCCTAAGAAACATGTTGGAGTGTTTCGAGGAATCCGGTCTGGTTCTGAGAAGTGGCTCTGGATCCAGGCCGACTCGTCCCAGGTTGAATTCTTGAATCTGATTGGTTACGAGACGTACTGTAACTCCTGGAGACAATGTCACATTCAAGATCACTAACTTACTCACGTACAACCTACGCGTACGTGAAAAGTGAAAAACCAGCCCCGACCTCCATCCGTTTTTTTTTTTCTTTTTTAAAGACTTTTAAGTTTCTTGGCCACTCACCCAGACGCTTCTGTACGTTGTAAATATTTTACAACCGATCCTTTTAGTTTCACAATTTGTCGAGACAGGCTTTGTAAATAAGATCAGACTTACTCTTGAAGTCACCTTCAAAGCATGGAGGATGAAAAAAAAAAAGTCTAGTGCCAAAGTGACAGCTGTGATGGCTGCAATGGCAACCTGTCTAATAATAACAGCAGAGAGAGAGAGAGAGAGAGAGAGAGTGTGTGGGGACAGACAGAGTGTGCCGCGGGAGAGGGATTATCACGGGTCATGTGAGATTAGAGGAAGCGATGGCATTCTTCCGGGAAGGCAGCAGACCTCGTTCCAAACCTCATTCCTCTGTAGAGACAGGTGAACTTCATGCCTGGTCTGATTCCACACACACATACACACACACACACATGTGGAGAGGCATGACGCGGGCAGACAAAACAGCTTGCGTGTGTGTGTGTGTATGTGAGAGAGAGAATGGGATCTGAGGAACGCCACTGATTAAAACAGGCCCAGATGAATCTTCTGAATGCTTCGATGTCCACTGCGTACAGAAAAAACTGAGAACTCTGTGATCACACCTGCTCCGTTACTCACACATCTGTCTGCTCTGCCCCAAACCCCAAGCATAATACCAACCTGATGACCTGAATCAGATGTCTTAGATCAGTGTCTTAGATAAGCGGTTCTCTGGGAGGAAAAAAAACGCCACCTGTGTGGGATTTTCCAGCAGATTTGAGGTCCGGTTTCTGTTTTGATGTTAATAATATATACGAACCCGTTTGTTGCCTCGGCCTCTGGTTTGCCCGGTGAGCTTCAGTCGCATACTTGAAGACAGCAGTTAGCATAACATGTGATTTAATAAGATTAACAGTCAAGCTGTTTTAGAAATAGATTCGAGCTATATGCAGCAATAAAGCCGAGGCCAGCCGTAGTTAAATATCGGGTTTTGCGAACTACTGGCGCTGGTCCAACAGCACTTAAACTCTCACTTAGCCATATTATTTACAACGTCGAACGCTCCAGGTTACAGTATAAGAGAAATCAACACCGTCTAATGGAAAATGTAGGTTTTAGTTATTCCAGATGTTATCCATACCCATATTACTGCTTCTGTTTAGCACCACACCATGAGCTGTAGCTTATCTTCTGTATATATGGTTGTGAGTAACAGAATTTTTTTTTCCTGATATAATATTTTAATATCGCTTTATCCCTGCATTCAGGGTCGCGGGGACCTGGAGTCTATCCCAGGAGACTTAGGGCACAAGGCGGGACACACCCTGGACAGGGTGCCAATCCATCGCAGGGCACACACTCACTATGGGCGATTTGGGAACGCCAATTAGCCTAATCTGCATGTCTTTGGACTGTGGGAGGAAACCGGAGTACCCGGAGGAAACCCACCAAGAAACGGGGAGAACATGCAAACTCCATGCACACAGAGACGGGAATCGAGCCTGGCCGGTAATCGGACCCAGACCCTGGAGGTGCAAGGCGACAGTGCTAACCACTACACCACCACGCCGCCTATATTTTAACACATTATTTGTAATTTTCACTTGCTAGGACTAAAAATGAGAAACTATTGACATATTGCTTAAAATTTGTTTGTAAATTGCCGATATGTTCTAGAAAGGACAGAGTGCACGTGAAAGTTGTATTTATCTAACGCCTGCAGACACTGGTGACCAGTTCTGTCCAAGACAAACCCTGCCCACTTCCTGCCAATTTTGGCTCCTCCCACAAAACATTTGGAGAATCAGTACTACTACCAACAAATTGTTTGGCCAATCCTGGCTCCTCAAAACAAAACATTTTGTGAATTCTGTCCACTCTCATAAAAATTTTGACCCATCCAGGTCACTACTACCAACAAATGTTTGGGTAATTCTGGCAACGCCTACAAACCTTTTGGGCTATCCTAGCTACTCCCTACTTGTTGCTCCTACAAAACGTTTGGACAATCCTGGCCACTCCCACAAAGCATTTGGCCAACCTTTTGCTGCTCAAACAAATCTTTTGGCCAATCATGGTCCTTCCTACAAAACCTTTGGTGAATCCTGACCACTCCCACAAACAGTTTGACCAATCCCATCTACTCGCAAAAGTTTGGTGAATCCCCTCTGCTACGCCAAAAAGAGTGTCTAATCGACCTCACCCCTTCCCATAAAACGTCTGAACAATACAAAAAAGATTGAACTAATCCAATCATCTCCAGCTAAAGGTTTGATTGATCCCATCTAGGTTTGCAGAACCTTTGTCCAATCCTTTCTGCACGTCTGAAACGTGTTTTTGTGAGAGATTTTCCCATTAATGTGGTGAGAACGTTCCAGCATCTCCGCGTCCATGTGGGTTTGGCCTGTCGATGGAGTTGATGGAACCACTGGAAGCTGCTGGAGTTTGTACATAAACGAACATCATAAAATACGAGCTATTAATGTGAATGTAGCAACAGGTTTCAGGCCCGATAACGAGGAGTCTTTTGTTTTTGTGGAAATCGACAGCAGACTGTGTTGCACAATAACACCAGAGATTTAAAACTCAGGTTTGAAAAGACTTTTTTACTTCTAATGAAACATGCCCAATACACAGTTAGATTAATTAAAACATGCTTAATTAGGGCTAAATTGGGCAGAATTCCTAAGTGTTATTAATCATCATTAACTGCAGGAAATGAGTCACCTGCTGTGATAAATCATGTGATTAACTCGCTTACTTTTCAAATCAGCAAACACAACGTTACAAAACACACGCACACACACACACACACACGTACACACACACACACACACGATAACTCAAGAGAGACAAGACAAAAACGCTATTAGCGGTCACCGTGGAATTTAAGCGAGTTTAAATAATATCCGTATGATACACACTCAGCGGTCCGACGGCGTCAGGCTCATTCGAAACATATCAAAATAACGCACGATTCTTCTGCCCAACTTTCCCCCCTTTTCTTCCCAGACTCCTAAATAAAACTGTACCTCAACACAATCTGCTGTGAAATTCATAAATTAAATATGGTTTTATTTAGGGAGCTGCGATTCGTTCCACAAAGCAAATCTAAACCACATGCGATTCTTCTGGAGTGTCCAAAAAAAATCCTTGTTATTGATAGGAACAACAGCTTCTTGATTTGGGAAAGACTTTGAAAGATACAGTACTGTGCAAAAGTCATGACCCCCCCCCACTTAATTCGCTTCCAAATATTTGAGGAATAGCTTTCCAGGCTTCCTGAAGGACTTTTTTTTTGGCTCTTCTCATTTTCAGTCCGGTCCCTGAGCGGTGTTTTGGTTTGTTTAAGTCCTGACCCAGTGAGAAACAGGTGCAGATGATGACAGATGATGATTAGTTATCCTGAATGATGCTGAATGGTGATGGTTGGAACAGACGAGAGGGGAAATGATGTTGCTGCTGAGGTAAAACATTTGTTCTCGTTTCTTTAATTTAACGTTACGCGGGGCGGTCATAAAATCTGTATTATCGTATGGAAAAAACAGAAAATATTTGCCTAAATTATGTCTCCGGAAATAAGTTCGTTCATGAACATTTCTTCATGTTTAAAAACCCGCGGTACAGTCCCGCACGATGCCGCTAGAGGCTCAAAACCAAGACGAAGCATCGTGACTAAGGGGGTTCGTCTTCTTCATGACATCGTGCCCCGCCCATTCAGCCCACAGAACTTGCAGATGACTCGGGGTATGAAATTCCGCCTCATCCTCCACTACCCCCCCCACCCCCACCCCCGCCAACCTCTCACCCAGAAACTTCTTCCTTTCTCTTGCATCACTTGAAGAAACACTTCATGGCAGACGTTTAAAAAACGACGAGTTGTTGAGCCAAACTGAAGGCTTCATCACAGACGGTCTCCACCGGCTCGTCCATGGTTTGGAGAAGTGTGTCGTCTTACGTGGAGGATGTGCGGAGGAGGACAAAGCTCACGATCCATATATTTAATGTACATTAACACACACGTACACACTGTTTGTTTGGTGTATCTGCAGCTTTATTTTGAACGTTCCAGTCCAGAGTGTTTTCACTAGTCATGTGGTTTAAGCTTCAGCTTCTAAACTTTATGATTTAACTTTTACAAAGAGGACAGTTATTTTTTTTTTAAGACAACTTAAAACTTTAAAACCTTAAACCTTTAAGACACTCAGAAGAATAAAGAAAATCAGGTCACTAATTTCATGTAAGCATACAGGTGGAATATCAGGCTCAGGTGTAGCTCAAGTGTGTGTGCGTGTGTGTGTGTGCACGTGTGTGTGTGCGTGCGCGCGCGTGTGTGTGTGTGTGTGTGTCTGTGTGTGTGTGTGTGTGTGGGTGTGTGTTAGTTGAGGAGACACGACTCGTACGTCGGCACCATGTATTTGATGTTGATGAAGGCGTCCTCTCCTCCGTAGCGCTCAAACACCTCCAGCGTCTCCTGGATAAGATCACCGATGTTCTCACGTTTCTGCTGGTTGTAAATGATGCCATCTCCGCTGTTAACTGCAACACACACACACACACACACACACACACACACACACACACACGTTACCTTCTGGAAGGTGTAGATCTCATATGAATAAAACGGCGGCACGGTGGTGTAGCGGTTAGCACTGTCGCCTTGCACCTCCAGGGTCCGGGTTCGATTCCCGTGGAGTTTGCATGTTCTCCCCGTGCTTGGTGGGTTTCCTCCGGGTACTCCGGTTTCCTCCCACAGTCCAAAGACATGCAGATTAGGCTAACTGGCGTTCACAAATTGCCTGTAGTGTGTGTGTATGTGTGTGTGTGCTTTGCGATGGATTGCCACCGTGTCCAGGGTGTACCCCGCCTAGTGCCCTAAGTCTCCTGTGATAGGCTCCACGTCCCCGCGACCCTGAACACAGGATACAGCGGTACAGAAGATGAGTGAGTGAGTGTATTGGAGGTTTGGATCAGAGGTAGAAAAGAAGGAGGGAAAGAGAGAGAGATTAATTCTGATGAGCTCTATAACCACACACACACACTAATCGTTGTGGCTTTAAACAAAAAGGAGCCGTTCCCAAAATAGGAAATTTCGGCTGTGAAAAGAATCAATAACATTTAACACACACACACAAAAGAGGAATAAAACTAAATGCACTGCCTCCAGAGCTCAATCACACCTGTATCTCTCTCTCTCTCTCTCTCTCTCTCTCTCAATTAAACACTTTTTCACTGTAACTTGTAATTTCCAACCTGAGATAAACCAATAAATCTCCATTAACTCGTAATTCCTACTCGGAACAGAAATGCAGGCGGTTCAGAGGCGACTCAGAAGTGGTTAGTTCCAAGACGGCGTGTTGTTTACGACATGACGTTATCAGGTGTGTGTTCTTACTGAAAGTGCTTCTGTGACTGGTTGTGAATGTGGAACCCTTTTCCACTAAGGCGGTTCCGGTAGCTGGTTCGGACCCGGTGCCCAATTTCGAGCCAGTTTTCTTTGTTTTTAGACAGATAAAGCACCGACCCATACACTGAATAAACGGTTCCATGGTGCCACCAACACTTTGCCGAGCTAGAACAAAGAAACGCTCACGTCAGGGGCAGGGATGGGGCTGGGAAAGGGGGTATTGGCTGTGATTACGGGGTATTGGCGGTGATTACGGGGTATTGGCTGTGATTACGGGGTATTGGCGGTGATTACGGGGTATTGGCGGTGATTACGGTGTATTGGCTGTGATTACGCGGTATTGGCGGTGATTACGCGGTATTGGCTGTGATTACGCGGTATTGGCGTTGATTACGGGGTATTGGCGTTGATTACGGGGTATTGGCGGTGATTACGGGGTATTGGCTGTGATTACGGTGTATTGGCGTTGATTACGGGGTATTGGCGGTGATTACGGGGTATTGGCGGTGATTACGGGGTATTGGCGGTGATTACGGGGTATTGGCTGTGATTACGGGGTATTGGCGTTGAGTACGGGGTATTGGCGGTGAGTACGGGGTATTGGCGGTGAGTACGGGGTATTGGCGGTGATTACGGGGTATTGGCTATGATTACGGGGTATTGGCTGTGATTACGGGGTATTGGCTGTGATTACGGGGTATTGGCGGTGATTACGGGGTATTGGCGGTGATTACGGGGTATTGGCTGTGATTACGGGGTATTGGCTGTGATTACGGGGTATTGGCGGTTATTACGGGGTATTGGCGGTGGTTATTACGGGGTATTGGCGGTGGTTATTACGGGGTATTGGCGGTTATTACGGGGTATTGGCGGTGATTACGAGGTATTTGCGGTGATTACGGGGTATTGGCGGTGATTACGGGGTATTGGCTGTGATTACGGGGTATTGGCTGTGATTACGGGGTATTGGCTGTGATTACGGGGTATTGGCGTTGATTACGCGGTATTGGCGGTGATTACGGGGTATTGGCGGTGATTACGGGGTATTGGCGGTGATTACGGGGTATTGGCGGTGATTACGGGGTATTGGCTGTGATTACGGGGTATTGGCGGTGATTACGGGGTATTGGCGGTGGTGATTACGGGGTATTGGCGGTGATTATTACGGGGTATTGGCGGGGATTACGGGGTATTTGCGGTGATTATTACGGGGTATTGGCGGGGATTACGGGGTATTGATGGTGATTACGGGGTATTGGCGGTGATTATTACGGGGTATTGGTGTTGATTACGGGGTATTGGCGGTGATTATTACGGGGTATTGGCGGTGATTATTACGGGGTATTGGCGGGGATTACGGGGTATTTGTGGTGATTACGGGGTATTGGCGGGGATTACGGGGTATTTGTGGTGATTACGGGGTATTGGCGGTGATTATTACGGGGTATTGGTGTTGATTACGGGGTATTGGCGGTGATTATTACGGGGTATTGGTGTTGATTACGGGGTATTGGCAGTGATTATTACGGGGTATTGGTGGTGATTACGGGGTATTGGCGGTGATTACGGGGTATTGGCTGTGATTATTACGGGGTATTGGTGGTGATTACGGGGTACTGGCGGTGATTACGGGGTATTGGCGGTGATTATTACGGGGTATTGGTGTTGATTACGGGGTATTGGCTGTGATTATTACGGGGTATTGGCGGTGATTATTACGGGGTATTGGCGGGGATTACGGGGTATTGGCGGGGATTACGGGGTATTTGTGGTGATTACGGGGTATTGGCGGTGATTATTACGGGGTATTGGTGTTGATTACGGGGTATTGGCGGTGATTATTACGGGGTATTGGTGTTGATTACGGGGTATTGGCGGTGATTATTACGGGGTATTGGTGTTGATTACGGGGTATTGGCGGTGATTATTACGGGGTATTGGCGGGGATTACGGGGTATTGGCGGTGATTAAGGTGATTACGGGGTATTGGCTGTGATTATTACGGGGTATTGGCGGTGATTATTACGGGGTATTGGCGGGGATTACGGGGTATTGGCGGTGATTACGGGGTATTGGCGGTGATTATTACGGGGTATTGGTGTTGATTACGGGGTATTGGCGGTGATTATTACGGGGTATTGGCGGTGATTATTACGGGGTATTGGCGGGGATTACGGGGTATTTGTGGTGATTACGGGGTATTGGCGGGGATTACGGGGTATTTGTGGTGATTACGGGGTATTGGCGGTGATTATTACGGGGTATTGGTGTTGATTACGGGGTATTGGCGGTGATTATTACGGGGTATTGGTGTTGATTACGGGGTATTGGCGGTGATTATTACGGGGTATTGGTGTTGATTACGGGGTATTGGCGGTGATTATTACGGGGTATTGGCGGGGATTACGGGGTATTGGCGGTGATTACGGGGTATTGGCTGTGATTATTACGGGGTATTGGCGGTGATTATTACGGGGTATTGGCGGTGATTATTACGGGGTATTGGCGGGGATTACGGGGTATTGGCGGTGATTACGGGGTATTGGCGGTGATTACGGGGTATTGGCGGTGGTGATTACGGGGTATTGGCGGTGATTATTACGGGGTATTGGTGTTGATTACGGGGTATTGGCGGTGATTATTACGGGGTATTGGCGGTGATTATTACGGGGTATTGGCGGGGATTACGGGGTATTTGTGGTGATTACGGGGTATTGGCGGGGATTACGGGGTATTTGTGGTGATTACGGGGTATTGGCGGTGATTATTACGGAGTATTGGTGTTGATTACGGGGTATTGGCGGTGATTATTACGGGGTATTGGTGTTGATTACGGGGTATTGGCAGTGATTATTACGGGGTATTGGTGGTGATTACGGGGTATTGGCGGTGATTACGGGGTATTGGCTGTGATTATTACGGGGTATTGGTGGTGATTACGGGGTACTGGCGGTGATTACGGGGTATTGGCGGTGATCATTACGGGGTATTGGTGTTGATTACGGGGTATTGGCGGTGATTATTACGGGGTATTGGCGGTGATTATTACGGGGTATTGGCGGGGATTACGGGGTATTGGCGGGGATTACGGGGTATTTCTGGGGATTACGGGGTATTGGCGGTGATTATTACGGGGTATTGGTGTTGATTACGGGGTATTGGCGGTGATTATTACGGGGTATTGGTGTTGATTACGGGGTATTGGCGGTGATTATTACGGGGTATTGGTGTTGATTACGGGGTATTGGCGGTGATTATTACGGGGTATTGGCGGGGATTACGGGGTATTGGCGGTGATTACGGTGATTACGGGGTATTGGCGGTGATTATTATGGGGTATTGGCAGTGATTACGGGGTACTGGCGGTGATTACGGGGTATTGGCGGTGATTATTACGGGGTATTGGCGGTGATTACGGGGTATTGGACGGTGATTACGGGGTATTGGCGGTGATTACGGCGTATTGGCGGTGATTATTACGGGGTATTGATGGTGATTACGGGGTATTGGTGGTGATTACGGGGTATTGGCGGTGATTATTACGGGGTATTGGTGTTGATTACGGGGTATTGGCTGTGATTATTACGGGGTATTGGTGATTATTACGGGGTATTGGCGGTGATTATTACGGGGTATTGGCGGTGATTATTACGGGGTATTGGCGGGGATTACGGGGTATTTGTGGTGATTACGGGGTATTGGCGGGGATTACGGGGTATTTGTGGTGATTACGGGGTATTGGCGGTGATTATTACGGGGTATTGGTGTTGATTACGGGGTATTGGCGGTGATTACGGGGTATTGGCTGTGATTACGGTGTATTGGCGTTGATTACGGGGTATTGGCGGTGATTACGGGGTATTGGCGGTGATTACGGGGTATTGGCGGTGATTACGGGGTATTGGCTGTGATTACGGGGTATTGGCGTTGAGTACGGGGTATTGGCGGTGAGTACGGGGTATTGGCGGTGAGTACGGGGTATTGGCGGTGATTACGGGGTATTGGCTATGATTACGGGGTATTGGCTGTGATTACGGGGTATTGGCTGTGATTACGGGGTATTGGCGGTGATTACGGGGTATTGGCGGTGATTACGGGGTATTGGCTGTGATTACGGGGTATTGGCTGTGATTACGGGGTATTGGCGGTTATTACGGGGTATTGGCGGTGGTTATTACGGGGTATTGGCGGTGGTTATTACGGGGTATTGGCGGTTATTACGGGGTATTGGCGGTGATTACGAGGTATTTGCGGTGATTACGGGGTATTGGCGGTGATTACGGGGTATTGGCTGTGATTACGGGGTATTGGCTGTGATTACGGGGTATTGGCTGTGATTACGGGGTATTGGCTGTGATTACGCGGTATTGGCGTTGATTACGCGGTATTGGCGTTGATTACGGGGTATTGTCGGTGATTACGGGGTATTGGCGGTGATTACGGGGTATTGGCGGTGATTACGGGGTATTGGCGGTGATTACGGGGTATTGGCTGTGATTACGGGGTATTGGCGGTGATTACGGGGTATTGGCGGTGGTGATTACGGGGTATTGGCGGTGATTATTACGGGGTATTGGCGGGGATTACGGGGTATTTGCGGTGATTATTACGGGGTATTGGCGGGGATTACGGGGTATTGATGGTGATTACGGGGTATTGGCGGTGATTATTACGGGGTATTGGTGTTGATTACGGGGTATTGGCGGTGATTATTACGGGGTATTGGCGGTGATTATTACGGGGTATTGGCGGGGATTACGGGGTATTTGTGGTGATTACGGGGTATTGGCGGGGATTACGGGGTATTTGTGGTGATTACGGGGTATTGGCGGTGATTATTACGGGGTATTGGTGTTGATTACGGGGTATTGGCGGTGATTATTACGGGGTATTGGTGTTGATTACGGGGTATTGGCAGTGATTATTACGGGGTATTGGTGGTGATTACGGGGTATTGGCGGTGATTACGGGGTATTGGCTGTGATTATTACGGGGTATTGGTGGTGATTACGGGGTACTGGCGGTGATTACGGGGTATTGGCGGTGATTATTACGGGGTATTGGTGTTGATTACGGGGTATTGGCTGTGATTATTACGGGGTATTGGCGGTGATTATTACGGGGTATTGGCGGGGATTACGGGGTATTGGCGGGGATTACGGGGTATTTGTGGTGATTACGGGGTATTGGCGGTGATTATTACGGGGTATTGGTGTTGATTACGGGGTATTGGCGGTGATTATTACGGGGTATTGGTGTTGATTACGGGGTATTGGCGGTGATTATTACGGGGTATTGGTGTTGATTACGGGGTATTGGCGGTGATTATTACGGGGTATTGGCGGGGATTACGGGGTATTGGCGGTGATTACGGTGATTACGGGGTATTGGCTGTGATTATTACGGGGTATTGGCGGTGATTATTACGGGGTATTGGCGGGGATTACGGGGTATTGGCGGTGATTACGGGGTATTGGCGGTGATTATTACGGGGTATTGGTGTTGATTACGGGGTATTGGCGGTGATTATTACGGGGTATTGGCGGTGATTATTACGGGGTATTGGCGGGGATTACGGGGTATTTGTGGTGATTACGGGGTATTGGCGGGGATTACGGGGTATTTGTGGTGATTACGGGGTATTGGCGGTGATTATTACGGGGTATTGGTGTTGATTACGGGGTATTGGCGGTGATTATTACGGGGTATTGGTGTTGATTACGGGGTATTGGCGGTGATTATTACGGGGTATTGGTGTTGATTACGGGGTATTGGCGGTGATTATTACGGGGTATTGGCGGGGATTACGGGGTATTGGCGGTGATTACGGGGTATTGGCTGTGATTATTACGGGGTATTGGCGGTGATTATTACGGGGTATTGGCGGTGATTATTACGGGGTATTGGCGGGGATTACGGGGTATTGGCGGTGATTACGGGGTATTGGCGGTGATTACGGGGTATTGGCGGTGGTGATTACGGGGTATTGGCGGTGATTATTACGGGGTATTGGTGTTGATTACGGGGTATTGGCGGTGATTATTACGGGGTATTGGCGGTGATTATTACGGGGTATTGGCGGGGATTACGGGGTATTTGTGGTGATTACGGGGTATTGGCGGGGATTACGGGGTATTTGTGGTGATTACGGGGTATTGGCGGTGATTATTACGGAGTATTGGTGTTGATTACGGGGTATTGGCGGTGATTATTACGGGGTATTGGTGTTGATTACGGGGTATTGGCAGTGATTATTACGGGGTATTGGTGGTGATTACGGGGTATTGGCGGTGATTACGGGGTATTGGCTGTGATTATTACGGGGTATTGGTGGTGATTACGGGGTACTGGCGGTGATTACGGGGTATTGGCGGTGATCATTACGGGGTATTGGTGTTGATTACGGGGTATTGGCGGTGATTATTACGGGGTATTGGCGGTGATTATTACGGGGTATTGGCGGGGATTACGGGGTATTGGCGGGGATTACGGGGTATTTCTGGGGATTACGGGGTATTGGCGGTGATTATTACGGGGTATTGGTGTTGATTACGGGGTATTGGCGGTGATTATTACGGGGTATTGGTGTTGATTACGGGGTATTGGCGGTGATTATTACGGGGTATTGGTGTTGATTACGGGGTATTGGCGGTGATTATTACGGGGTATTGGCGGGGATTACGGGGTATTGGCGGTGATTACGGTGATTACGGGGTATTGGCGGTGATTATTATGGGGTATTGGCAGTGATTACGGGGTACTGGCGGTGATTACGGGGTATTGGCGGTGATTATTACGGGGTATTGGCGGTGATTACGGGGTATTGGACGGTGATTACGGGGTATTGGCGGTGATTACGGCGTATTGGCGGTGATTATTACGGGGTATTGATGGTGATTACGGGGTATTGGTGGTGATTACGGGGTATTGGCGGTGATTATTACGGGGTATTGGTGTTGATTACGGGGTATTGGCTGTGATTATTACGGGGTATTGGTGATTATTACGGGGTATTGGCGGTGATTATTACGGGGTATTGGCGGTGATTATTACGGGGTATTGGCGGGGATTACGGGGTATTTGTGGTGATTACGGGGTATTGGCGGGGATTACGGGGTATTTGTGGTGATTACGGGGTATTGGCGGTGATTATTACGGGGTATTGGTGTTGATTACGGGGTATTGGCGGTGATTATTACGGGGTATTGGTGTTGATTACGGGGTATTGCCGGTGATTATTACGGGGTATTGGTGTTGATTACGGGGTATTGGTGGTGATTATTACGGGGTATTGGCGGGGATTACGGGGTATTGGCGGTGATTACGGGGTATTGGCTGTGATTATTACGGGGTATTGGCGGGGATTACGGGGTATTGGCGGTGATTACGGGGTATCGGCTGTGATTATTACGGGGTATTGGTGTTGATTACGGGGTATTGGCGGTGATTATTACGGGGTATTGGTGGTGATTATTACGGGGTATTGGCGGGGATTACGGGGTATTGGCGGGGATTACGGGGTATTGGCGGGGATTACGGTGTATTGGCGGGGATTACGGGGTATTGGCGGTGATTACGGGGTATTGGCGGTGATTATTACGGGGTATTGGCGGTGATTATTACGGGGTATTGGCGGGGATTACGGGGTATTTGCGGTGATTATTACGGGGCATTTGTGGTGATTACGGGGTATTGGCGGTGATTATTACGGGGTATTGGTGTTGATTACGGGGTATTGGCGGTGATTATTACGGGGTATTGGTGGTGATTACGGGGTATTGGCGGTGATTACGGGGTATTGGCGGTGATTATTACGGGGTATTGGTGGTGATTACGGGGTATTGGCGGTGATTACGGGGTATTGGCTGTGATTATTACGGGGTATTGGCGGTGATTACGGGGTATTGGCGGTGATTACGGGGTATTGGCGGTGATTATTACGGGGTATTGGTGGTGATTATGGGGTATTGGTGGTGATTACGGGGTATTGGTGGTGATTATTACGGGGTATTGGTGTTGATTATGGGGTATTGGCGGTGATTATTACGGGGTATTGGTGTTGATTATGGGGTATTGGCGGTGATTATTACGGGGTATTGGTGTTGATTACGGGGTATTGGCGGTGATTATTACGGGGTATTGGTGGTGATTACGGGGTATTGGCGGTGATTATTATGGGGTATTGGCGGGGATTACGGGGTATTGGCGGGGATTACGGGGTATTGGCTGTGATTATTACGGGGTATTGGCTGTGATTATTACGGGGTATTGGTGGTGATTACGGGGTATTGGTGGTGATTACGGGGTATTGGCGGTGATTACGGGGTATTGGCGGTGATTATTACGGGGTATTGGCGGTGATTATTACGGGGTATTGGTGGTGATTACGGGGTATTGGCTGTGATTATTACGGGGTATTGGTGGTGATTACGGGGTATTGGTGGTGATTACGGGGTATTGGTGGTGATTACGGGGTATTGGTGGTGATTACGGGGTATTGGCTGTGATTATTACGGGGTATTGGTGGTGATTACGGGGTATTGGTGGTGATTACGGGGTATTGGCGGTGATTATTACGGGGTATTGGTGGTGATTACGGGGTATTGGCGGTGATGGTGATTTATCTCGATCAACTAAAAGTTTGGACTCGACATGAGCAGCTCAAGTGGGTTCTAGTAGTGATAAAGACAGAAGAGCTGCTCACGAAACCGTGTTGAGGTTCTCTGTCGTCGCCGCCGCTTGCGTTGCTGGGAAAGTAGAGACGTACATGGATGTACATGGTGACAGTTAAAAACAAAGCCAGGAGGTTCGCTATTGAACCAGATCTGAACCGGAATGAGCACCAGAAAAAAAGGGTGCAAAAGGGGTAACAGTTAAACGTCCCAGTGATGTTATCGTCCATTATCAGCACTCGCTGAACGCTGCCTGCCTGTTCAGATTACTTGGTCGGAAAAATTTATTATTTTTTCATAATCCTTCCTGACAATATTGTTCCACTTCTGCGAGGTTTCTTCTTGTTGTTCTTCTTCTTGAAATCTGTGTTGTTCTGTTTATTTCTCATCGGTCGCGGCTCCTTTTTGTCTACATTAATTGTAAAAGTCATTTCCCTGGTTTTATATGAAGGAGGCGACCAAATGCTGTAACTCTTAAATCAAAATGGTGAAAGTAAAAACGTCTTCGTGTTACGTACAGAACAGCCCTGATGTAGAAGAAGAAAAGTCTTCAGTTTTGGCAGCAGAGTTTTTTGAGAAATCTGGAAGCTTTTGGACGAACCTGAGAAATATTTAGTTGGAAAAATACCTACAGACCTTTAGGAATTTACCCGGCACATGTTCTCCCAACCTCACACTCAACAGATGGCACACACACACACACACACACACACACACACACACACACACACACACACACACACACACACACACAGACGGAAGTCATCCAACATTCTGACAGAGAGAAACACAGTTGCTGATGCGGTTATCTTTTCCAACATGATGGTGAAATTTAGAGGAAAGTATCTTCATAACGAAACCCGTCAGGAGCGATGATGACGTCACACACACACACACACACACACGCACACGCACACGCACACTGAGAGTGCATTTAAATCTGCAAGAATATAAACACAATACTGTATTTGTCTTTGCCATGTGCTGCCCAAGGCCAGAGGTCCCAAAGGAAGTAACTCGGGTGTGTGTTTATTAGCAGCTATGAATTACTGTGTGTGTGTGTGTGTGTGTGTGAGAGTGTGTGTGTGTGTGCGTGTGTATAGAGTCTCCAGAGGCCTACACACTTTGCAGCTGTTGCAGACTGAAGAAAGATGGGTCAGATGTTGGGTTCCATCACTCACACACACGCACACACACACACACACACACACACACACACACACACTATACAGTCTGTACCTGTAAATGTTCAGTGCTCCAAATATCTATATATTTATTCAGATTTAAACGAGAAGCAGCTGACGAGGGCGTGGCTTAAACTTGGACAGGTTCTCGTTCCTACGAGGCGTCGACGCCGCAGCGCTGTGACCTCGGACATTTCACCAACTTCAGCTAAATCTCTTGTTTTCTTAAACGAGCGTCTCGTTTGTGTGCGATTTTTAAAAAATGAAAGTGGTTGGATCTCTGAAAGTCTGAATAAAACTAGAAGCTGGATTCAGTCTACACTAACAGCACACACGTTCATGTTCTTCATTGTCATGTGAGTTTCATATCCGCTCGAACTCCCGGTTTCACTCAGCTGCGTTCTGAAATGTCCTTAATAACCTGAAGTTCGGCATTTAAACCCCCGCGTGTCGTTAAACCCGGAAAGGTCACGTGAAAGTCACTTAAAGAGTGAACTGCTACTAAATGGTGGCGAGTATCAGGAACGTTTTAGGGAGAATTGTCTAATTAAATTTGATGTGTAATTTCAAAGTCATCACACTGTTTAACAGGCTGAAGGCGGCAGGGTCAGTTAAGCCGGCAAGAAACTCATCTACCTGCAGCAGAGCCGGCGACGACAAAGCACTTCTTGCATGGAGATTGGACGTTCTGCTGATATAAGACATCTTCACTCTGCTCTTCTTGTAGTGAGGACAATTTCCCTTCACTGAAGTTGAGCTGAACCTGTTCCTGTTCCAGCATGGCGAAGCCCCACAGCAACACAGCAAGCTTGGCAAGGTTGGAGTGGAGGAACTTGAGTGTCCTTCACCGAGCCCTGACCTCAAACTCACTGAGCATCTTTTGAATGAACTGGAACTGGATCCTCCTCAACATCCCGGCCTGATCTCACTGATGACCTCGTAGCTGAATCAACACAAATTCCTTTCCGGAGGAGTTGAGATTAACGTAACATTAAATAAATGTGGAACATGACGGACTGGTGTCCACAAACATATATATATAATATATTACCATGTTTCTACCATGTTTTAGGATGTTCCTAAAATGCAGTTAATGTATTAGGGAAACAGATTTAACCTTCCAATTTCCAGGTCCCAGTTGTGCTCTAATGGTGTGATCTAGTTATATGATGTAGCGGGTGATCTAGTGGTGTTATGTTGTGGGCAGAGGTGGAAAGAGTAATAAAATTTTGTACTCAAGTACAAGTACTGTTACTTCAGTGAAATTTTACTTAAGTACAAGTAAAGTTACCATTATAAAAATCTACTCAAGTAAAAGTAAAAAGTAGCTCATTAAAAAATGTACTCAGAGTAAAAGTTACAGAGTTACTTTTTTATTAGTGGGGGGGCGGGGGGGGGTAGGATGAGGCATTCTAGCGTAGTTCAAAAAAGTTGAGCAGATATAAATCTCAAACTAGTTGTTTTTAACTGAAGGAACACCTTTGCATAATAAAGCTGTTGTTTTTCTTGTGCTTGAAAATCGAAGTGGTCACTTAAATATGGTGTTACGTCCCAGTCTAGGGTCAAACAGCAAAAGAATGGTTCAGGGTTCTATTTTAAACTGTATGGAAATGGTGGTATATGGCAGAAAGAACTCGATCCAATCATATATATATATACACACACACACACACACACACACACACACAACAGGAGGAGGAGGATCAGATTCAGGATGGACCCAGGCCAAAATAATAAACAAAATGGTATTTATATTTAGTAGCTAGATTACCTGCAAAAAAAAACAAAAACACACAAACAAAAATACAGGTACCTTCCCGGACTCCCTAAACCAAAAACAGTGAAATTATCTACAAATATATACAAAGACCAACCAAACCAAAGGGACAAAGCAATAATCAAAGTCAATTGGAGGCAAAAAGTCAAAACCGGAATACACAACCAAATATCAAAACGCCAAAATCACAACCTCTTTCATCTTTCCCGCGTCTCTCTCTAATTTATATATGGTCGCGCTAGTCGATGACGTCACTCAGGGCGGAAGCGACCGTGTGGAAGGTCAGGTGATGCCGATGTCAGAAAACCTGGAGTGGAGTCTGGAGCGGCGCGCGACCAGGACATGATACACACACACGCGGCGCAACGGAGCATTTATACAAAGCATCATATTTTCATTATTTTAGCATTTTCATTCATTTATTTTTTACTCAGTAGCGAATATGATTTAAAATGTAGCGAATTACAATACTTCAAAATAAAACATACTTAAGTAAAAGTAAAATTACAGATTTTAAAAACTACTTTAAAAAGTAGAAATACACAAAAAAACTACTCAATTACAGTAACGCGAGTAAATGTAATTCGTTACTTTCCACCTCTGGTTGTGGGGTGATCTAGTGATATGATGTAGCGGGTGATCAAGTGCTGTGATTTAGTGATGGTATGTAGTATTGTGATGTGGTGATGTGATCTAGTGATGTGATCTAGTGAGCAAACAGTAAAGCGCTGACCTCCTTAAACTATAATAAAGCTGATAAACACGTCTGCGTGAGTGAGCGCCTGAAAGTCCTCACTGGTCCGTATTGTGAGACGGTGCACGATGTGCTTTAGTGACTCACGCAGGCTGGCACAAGCACTCGCTCTGGAGAGCTCGCGAGATGAGCTTATGGAGCTTTGAGGATATTTGCTTTTGCATAACCAAATCTTCATCCAATATTGTTTCTCAGATATAAACAAGCCCGGGGGATATGAACCAATGTCCAGCTCCATCTTCTATAGGATTTAAGGGATTTTTTTTTTCTCAGCCTGAAACTCATTATGTGTGTGTGTGTGTGTGTGTGTGTGTGTGTGTGTGTGTGATCTCCTGTAACTGGTATGCACAGCCTTATAACAGAAGCAGACTCTAATTTTGAGAGCTCTGTTTAAGTATAATACACAAACTTTTAGCTGAATGAAGTCACATAAATATAAATGAGCTCACACAAGTACGTGTGTGTGTGTGTGTGTGTGTGTGTGTGTGTGTGTGTCTATATCTACAGTATGTATGTATGTCAGGTTTCTTCTGTTTTTCTGTCTTTTTTACTGCAGCCATGTTTTCATCCCTGAAGCTGTTACCAATTTTTAGAAACAATTAGAAAAGCTTCTGATTTATAAACGAAGCACCGTTCTATTGGAAAGTTGATGCATTTGAAAATAATAAAGTTTAAAATCATGATACGCTATCAAAGTACGTTATTAAAGATTAACAACATGTAAATAAACACTTTATAAAGAACACCTGTACACTACATACCCATAACGACCAAAACAACCGAAGGATCAACAACTATGGCAATAATAATAATAATAATAATAATAATATCAGAAGGCATTTTTGGCGTAACACTTGAGACTCTGGAGACGGTTCAGGCTGTACTGTATGTTTGTGTTTGAGCGAGAAGCTAAACAACAAAGTCCAAAACAGAATCCACTAATCAGAAATACAATACAGGTCAAAACCTGAGTAAATCCACAGATCAGAACAATCCAGAGACACACCGAGGAGCAGAACACACTGCAACACAACACCACAGATCGAAGGATCAGGAGAGACTCGATACTCAATACACACACACCCACACCCACACACACACCCACACACACACCTGTTTATTTGTGAAATCATTAGATCTGACTCTCTACGCTTCACTGTTTCGAGGGCCTGGAGTCCCGGGGACGCAAATAAGCACTCGTTACAACCGGGGTGATGAGAAAAGCATCTCAGGAGACAGAAGACAACATCAGTTTCCACCCGCTGACACTCTCACAAACTGGACAGCTGAAGACTAGAAGAGATGAAGTTTTAAAGAGTTTGCAAACGTAAACAGACTCGACTTCTGGTTCTGGGCTGAGAGGAACCGTGAGACTCGTCATCGTCTCCTGCTGAAGCTCATCCGCCTCACGCGAGTCCGTGTCTGTTGAGATGCTTTTCAGCTCAGCACGTTTTGTAAAGCGTGATTTATTTGGGTTTGGAGAGGGGGGGGGAGGGGGGGGTTTGGTGAGTTCGGTAAGAGCCAGACGTGTCTCCTTCTGTATCTCACCTTCATACATAATGTTGTTATTGCTGCTCTTTTATTTTTCCCTCCACACAGGTGGACATCTGGTAATTAATAATACTTGGTATTATTCTCTCTCTCTTTGTGGACGCCTTTCTGTCTTTCCCCTTATAGCTTTTTCTGTCTCTTTTTCTGTCCCTCTTTGTCCCTCTGTCTGACCTCCTCTACATCTCTGCCTCTCTCTCTCTCCCTTTGTGTCTCTCCAGTTGCCATTGCCGTGTCTGTTGTAACTGAAGTCATGCCTGTTGTCGTCGTCTGTCTCACCCCTCTCCTCTCGACCCCCCCCCCCTCACCCCCCCCTCTCTATTCGCTCCCCAAGTGGCTGAGATCAACAGCTGCATCCTTTTGGCGCCTGACGCCCCCAACACCCCCCATCCTGGGCTTTTTCCACACCTCCCTTCATCATCCTCGGCTCCTGCTATAGCAATACAGAACCTGTTTGTCCTTGTCAATGGCGCGCACACACACACACACACACACACACACACACACACACACACACACACTTGGTAGACACTGTATTATGCTTTGCACTGTAACACTGTGTTATAACTTCACACCCCACGCTGCACCAAATGAGCCACTAAAACACTCCGCTACACACACACACACACACACACACACTTACAAAACGGTATGCTCACTTATGAAACACACAACACTACAAATGTAGAATGATACTACAAAGACAGAATTATAGAAGAGATTAGTATACTGATCTGTGTGTGTGTGTGTGTGTGTGTGTGTGTGTGTGTGTGTGTGTGTGTGTGTGTGAGAGAGAGTGAGTGTAAAAAAGCAGGAGAAGATAAAAAAAAAAAAATTAAAAAAAGACAGAAAATGAGTGAGTATGAAAAAGGGCATGAGAGACAGACAGACAGAGAGACAGACAGACAGGTGGACCCTCAGCTGTCCCACTCCTGGATAAAACCCTATTTTCATGCAGTGAACCTGAAACCAGCTGCGGCCATCACATAACCTTTCACACACACACACACACACACCACACACACACACACACACACACACACACACACACACACACACACACAGCCTGCTCTTCCTTTTTCCTCACTCCACTGGTACTGGATATGTTGGAGTCATGAATGATTCATTTGATTCTTTGTCTTCAGTGAGTCACAAAGATGAACAACTGACTCAGTGAACAACTCAGTGAAGGAATCAGTGACTCAGTGACCAAATTAGTGACTCAGTGAATGACACAGTGACTCGGGGAATGACTCATCAAGCAACTCGGCTATCGAATCTGTGAATGACGACTCAGTGACTCACTTAATGACTCACTCAACACTTCAGTGAATGACTCAGTGAACGACTCAGTGACTCAGTGAACGATTCAGTGACTCAGTGAATGACTCAATGAATGACTCAGTGACTCTGTGACCAACTTACTCACTCACTGAATCAATTTAGTGACTTAGTGAATGACTCGTGAGTAACTTAGTGACTCAGTGACTGACTCATTGAACAACTCAGTGACTCGGTCAGTTACACACACACACTGAGTCCGTCGCTTTGTTCAGTTGAACAGCTTTAACTCTGTAACTTGAGAAACGTGGAGATGTAGAACTCCATGTAAAACCTGAGCTGTGTGTCGGCCCGGGATCCTGCAGGACGCCGCAACAAAACAGCTGTGTGAGCCAGATGTTTTATTTTCATCTGAGCGCGAGTTAGAAGTCAGAAACTCACAGAACAAAGAAAGAAGGAAAGAAGAAGAAGAAGATGCTGCACGACACATTTCACTTACAGCGTAGCGGCCTGCTCAGGGGACGGGTGGAGTAAATGTGGCTACAGCTTTCTCACCTTATCTTCTCCCCAAATATTCAGCTAGTTCTCCCCACTAGCACTCTGAACTACACGCGCTCCATTCGTGTCACGTGAGGACAGACAGTCGCCAGTCGCACGTTTTTGGATCTGCTGTTCAGGCTGCATCACATCGCGATTAGCCCATATATGAGCTGCAAGATGGCCATGATTAATGCGTGTTATTGTGTCTAACAATGGAATGTGTGTGTGTGTGTGTGTGTGTGTGTGTGTGTGTTTGTTCCCAGAGTGTATGATCAGATTTGCTCTCGAGCCCCAGATGGCATTCAACATTTCGTGTGCTGTATTAATGGTGTCTTTATTAATACTCACCCTAAACAGCTTGTACTGCAGCACTGCAAGAACAGGTGTGTGTGTGTGTGTGTGTGTGTGTATGTGTGTTACTCATTTACAGTCATTAATGGGTGTGTGAACATATGGCCAAGTAAAGACAATAAATGTTAACGCTATCATTTGTTTCTGCACACGCAATCTCACCCTCGTCTCAGTGTCTCTCTCTCTCTCTCTCTCTCTGTTTTATTCACAGGAGGAAAACATTTTTCAAAAGTAAGACATATTAAACAATATTATATCATAAAATTATTAGTGTTAAATGATCATGTTTATTACAGGAAGGATTAAATCACTTTCTTAAAAAACTGTTAAAGAAGTTATTTTAAACTGACACAAAATATTTATAATCAAGTAATTTATAAATCGCTTTCACTGCTATTAACATAAATGTTGCCCATCACACTACACCCAAACACCACCCACACCGTACCCAAACACCACCCACACTACACACAAACACCACCCACACCGTACCAAACACCACCCACACTGTACCCAAACACCACCCACACTGTACCTAAACACCACCCACACATACCCAAACACCACCCAAACACCACCCACACATACCCAAACACCACCCAAACACCACCCACACATACCCAAACACCACCCACACTGTACCCAAACACCACCCACACTGTACCCAAACACCACCCACACTAAACCCAAACACCACCCACACTGTACCTAAACACCACCCATACCACACCCAAACACCACCCACACCACACCCAAACACCACCCACACCACACCCAAACACCACCCACACCACACCCAAACACCACCCACACTACACCCAAACACCAGCCACACTACACCCAAACACCACCCACACAGTACCCAAACACCACCCACACTGTACCCAAACACCACCCACACATACCCAAACACCACCCAAACACCACCCACACATACCCAAACACCACCCACACTACACCCAAACACCAGCCACACTACACCCAAACACCACCCACACAGTACCCAAACACCACCCACACTGTACCCAAACACCACCCACACTGTACCCAAACACCACCCACACATACCCAAACACCACCCAAACACCACCCACACATACCCAAACACCACCCAAACACCACCCACACTGTACCCAAACACCACCCACACCACACCCAAACACCACCCACACTACACCCAAACACCAGCCACACTACACCCAAACACCACCCACACAGTACCCAAACACCACCCACACTGTACCTAAACACCACCCATACCACACCCAAACACCACCCACACCACACCCAAACACCACCCACACCACACCCAAACACCCACACCACACCCAAACACCACCCACACTACACCCAAACACCAGCCACACTACACCCAAACACCACCCACACAGTACCCAAACACCACCCACACTGTACCCAAACACCACCCACACTGTACCCAAACACCACCCACACTGTACCCAAACACCACCCAAACACCACCCACACATACCCAAACACCACCCAAACACCACCCACACATACCGAAACACCACCCACACTGTACCTAAACACCACCCACACCACACCCAAACACCACCCACACTGTACCTAAACACCACCCACACCACACCCAAACACCACCCACACTGTACCCAAACACCACCCACACTACACCCAAACACCACCCACACTGTACCTAAACACCACCCATACCACACCCAAACACCACCCACACCACACCCAAACACCACCCACACCACACCCAAACACCACCCACACCACACCCAAACACCACCCACACTACACCCAAACACCAGCCACACTACACCCAAACACCACCCACACAGTACCCAAACACCACCCACACTGTACCCAAACACCACCCACACATACCCAAACACCACCCAAACACCACCCACACATACCCAAACACCACCCACACTACACCCAAACACCAGCCACACTACACCCAAACACCACCCACACAGTACCCAAACACCACCCACACTGTACCCAAACACCACCCACACTGTACCCAAACACCACCCAAACACCACCCACACATACCCAAACACCACCCAAACACCACCCACACTGTACCCAAACACCACCCACACCACACCCAAACACCACCCACACTACACCCAAACACCAGCCACACTACACCCAAACACCACCCACACAGTACCCAAACACCACCCACACTGTACCTAAACACCACCCATACCACACCCAAACACCACCCACACCACACCCAAACACCACCCACACCACACCCAAACACCCACACCACACCCAAACACCACCCACACTACACCCAAACACCAGCCACACTACACCCAAACACCACCCACACAGTACCCAAACACCACCCACACTGTACCCAAACACCACCCACACTGTACCCAAACACCACCCACACTGTACCCAAACACCACCCAAACACCACCCACACATACCCAAACACCACCCAAACACCACCCACACATACCGAAACACCACCCACACTGTACCTAAACACCACCCACACCACACCCAAACACCACCCACACTGTACCTAAACACCACCCACACCACACCCAAACACCACCCACACTGTACCCAAACACCACCCACACTACACCCAAACACCACCCACACTGTACCTAAACACCACCCATACCACACCCAAACACCACCCACACCACACCCAAACACCACCCACACCACACCCAAACACCACCCACACCACACCCAAACACCACCCACACTACACCCAAACACCAGCCACACTACACCCAAACACCACCCACACAGTACCCAAACACCACCCACACTGTACCCAAACACCACCCACACATACCCAAACACCACCCAAACACCACCCACACATACCCAAACACCACCCACACTACACCCAAACACCAGCCACACTACACCCAAACACCACCCACACAGTACCCAAACACCACCCACACTGTACCCAAACACCACCCACACTGTACCCAAACACCACCCACACATACCCAAACACCACCCAAACACCACCCACACATACCCAAACACCACCCAAACACCACCCACACTGTACCCAAACACCACCCACACCACACCCAAACACCACCCACACTACACCCAAACACCAGCCACACTACACCCAAACACCACCCACACAGTACCCAAACACCACCCACACTGTACCTAAACACCACCCATACCACACCCAAACACCACCCACACCACACCCAAACACCACCCACACCACACCCAAACACCCACACCACACCCAAACACCACCCACACTACACCCAAACACCAGCCACACTACACCCAAACACCACCCACACAGTACCCAAACACCACCCACACTGTACCCAAACACCACCCACACTGTACCCAAACACCACCCACACTGTACCCAAACACCACCCACACATACCCAAACACCACCCAAACACCACCCACACATACCGAAACACCACCCACACTGTACCTAAACACCACCCACACCACACCCAAACACCACCCACACTGTACCTAAACACCACCCACACCACACCCAAACACCACCCACACTGTACCCAAACACCACCCACACTGTACCCAAACACCACCCACACCACACCCAAACACCACCCACACATACCCAAACACCACCCACACTGTACCTAAACACCACCCACACTACACCCAAACACCACCCACACACCACCCACACTGTACCCAAACACCACCCACACTGTACCCAAACACCACCCACACTACACCCAAACACCACCCACACATTACCCAAACACCACCCACACTACACCCAAACACCACCCACACTACACCCAAACACCACCCACACATTACCCAAACACCACCCACACTGTACCTAAACACCACCCACACAACACACAAACACCACCCACACATACCCAAACACCACCCACACTGTACCCAAACACCACCCACACAGTACCCAAACACTACCCACCACTGTAGTCAATCACCACCCACACATTTCCCACACTGTACCCAAACACCACCCACACCGTACCCAAACACTACCCACACTGTAGTCAATCACCACCCACACTGTACCCAAACACCACCCACACTACACCCAAACACCACCCACCCTACACCCAATCTCCACCCAAACACCACCCACACCGTACCTGAACACCAAACACACCGTACGCAAAAACCACCCACACAGTAAACAAACACCACCAACACTACATCCAAACATCACCCACACTGTACCCACACAGTACCCAAACACCAAACACACACTACACCCAAACACCACCCACTCTGTACTCAAACAACCTCAAACATTTTACCCAAACACCACCCAGATTCCACGCAAACACCACCTCCACTCTTTTTAAATAATCATTGACTCCCTCTCTCGTGTCCCCCACAGTACGGGGTTTCTAAGTGTTGTCTAAGGGGTGTCACCAGGTAATGAATTCAAGGAACGATCCAGTTTTAGCCGCAAATAAAATCACTCGTCTTCTCTCAGATGGATCTCCACATTAACTGAATGACGGGACTCCAGACAGCGGTTATGCCCTGTAATATAAACCCCTGGGGCTTATTAGCATTCAGCCCCAAACCCCCTGGCTTTTTATTGGTTGAGGTTATTTATGAAGATAATTTGATAAGCTGGGGAACAGCATGGCGCAGTGTGTGAAGTTGCACTGGGGTGGAGTAATTGAATACATTTTGGGAACGTCTCATTCAAATCACAAGCAGCCCTTAACATTTAACGCTATTTACCTACGCAGTGTGTGTCTGTGCGGTTGTGGTCTCTAATGATCTCTGCTGTCAAAAGATCGTTTCCCGTATGGTTTCATAATGGATGAGGAACACGCACGCGGCCTGCGGGCCTGCTGAGATTCACTCTTAACACACATTACCCATAATTCTCCTTATCCTCATTAAAGCTACCGTGCCGGCATGACAGAGCTTGCTAATTGTTAGAAGCGCGCACACTGAGTGAGTCCGCAAAATGCCAAGGAGCAATGCAGTATTAGCATGCTGCCCTCGACTACGCCCACTCGCCCCTAAATGTGTGTCCAGGAGGCAACTCACCCACACACACACACACACAAAACCTGCATGACAGTACTTAAAGCAAAAGATAAAAAGAGCGTTCTTCCCTAATGAGGTATGTAATGCAGAGAGAACGCGCGCACGCGAGAGAGATGTATTTAACAAGGAGAAAGGGGACGCACTTTTCTTTGTCTGACGCCATCAGACGCCTCATCAGTGTACTGTGGTAAAGTGATAGTGCCTCACTGGCTACCTCATTAGAGACTGCACTCACACAGCTCTTCCCCTCGCTCCCCTTTTTTCCCTTCTCTTTGTCTCAACCACCCTCCTGCGTTCTCTTAAATTGCTGCCATTAGCCGAGCGCAGGTCTGTTTGTTTCCATATTTCCTATTGGATTCTAGTTGTCTGCTGTTCTGTGTGTGTGTGTGTGTGTGTGTGTGTGTGTGGCAAGCTCATTATAGCAATAGCCAAACCAATGAGGTTAGAGAGCACCATAAAACAGTTTTTCTGGTCGCCTTGTGTACACATATGAACACACACACACACACACACACACACACACACACACACACACACACACACACACACACACACACACAGCAGAAAGATTAGAGTAGATTAAAGAGTGCACCTCATTAGAGTGTGTTGCAGTCTTGCAGATATAACTCATGCAGCACACACTGTTGCCTGGCACAAAGCCAACTACATCACATTCTAAACACTGGCACAAATCCGCCTCCGTCACAACCTGAACGCTGGGACAAAGACAAGTCCATCACAGCCTAAACACTGGGACAAAGACAAGTCCATCACAGCCTAAACACTGGGACAAAGACAAGACCATCACATTCTAAACACTAGGACAAAGACAAGTCCATCACAGACCAAACACTGGGACAAAGACAAGTCCATCACAGCCTAAACACTGGGACAAAGACAAGTCCATCACAGCCTAAACACTGGGACAAAGACAAGTCCATCACAGACTAAACACTGGGACAAAGACAAGTCCATCACAGCCTAAACACTGGGACAAAGACAAGTCCATCACAGCCTAAACACTGGGACAAAGACAAGTCCATCACAGACTAAACACTGGGACAAAGACAAGTCCATCACAGCCTAAACACTGGGACAAAGACAAGTCCATCACAGCCTAAACACTGGGACAAAGACAAGTCCATCACAGCCTAAACACTGGGACAAAGACAAGTCCATCACAGACTAAACACTGGGACAAAGACAAGTCCATCACAGCCTAAACACTGGGACAAAGACAAGTCCATCACAGCCTAAACACTGGGACAAAGACAAGTCCATCACAGACTAAACACTGGGACAAAGACAAGTCCATCACAGCCTAAACACTGGGACAAAGACAAGTCCATCACAGCCTAAACACTGGGACAAAGACAAGTCCATCACAGCCTAAACACAGACACAAAACAAAGCCTAAACACTGGCACTACATCACACCCGCAACACTGGCACAAAGTCACTTCAATCACATTTTAAACAACTCCATCATGACGACATGTCCAACACGGCCTAAACACTGCAACAAAACCTACACCTAAACACCGTCAGAAATCCAGCACAAAGCCACGATTAAAATATTTTTTTTTTTTTATGTATTTGGTGTCATTTACTTGTGAACCTCAACACCAACAGAAAACTACCCCAATCGGAGACTAAACACCAGCAGTAAGTCAACCTGAAGTCAAAAAGTCACGTCTGGCACAAACCAAACAACAGCACAGAGATAAAACATGACAGAGCGCACCAAAGTCCACAAACTAAAAATGAACACTACGATATTAATGTGCTACTGTGATATTCCACTATCGCATCCCGTATCGAACACTAACCCATCGTACAGAAACTCAACACCAGCATTAACACTAATACGGATCATTCTTTATCACAAACTTAACCACAGCTCGAACAAACTGGGCGTAGATAAAAACCGGCTACCGGCTACACGACCCTGAGCCGCCGCAGCGCGTTATAATGGGGTTATAATGTCCCTCTGTGATGGCGATGGTTATAATGGAGGTAAATTACAGACGCGAGGAAACGATTTTAAATACTTATACATTTAGTTATCTTGGTCTTGCCAGTTTAATGAAGCTTTTTTTAAAATGTTATATTTTTCCCCCACATATGAATCATGCAGTAAAAACCCGCTCAGCCGACTGGTGAGTCAGAGATCCACAGCTCATCCCTTCAGCTATTCCTTTGTCCCTTTCTTTATTGTCCAGACAACTCATCCTTCTCTATTCGTCCTTACCCCGTCTTTTTCTTTATTATTATTTTTTTCCCCTCCAAAGCATATTGTGTATACAGTACATGTGTGTGTGAGAGAGAAAGACAGAGTGTGAAGCGCTTAGCGGCGTTTCACAGAGCTCCAGCTGCAGCAGTAAAACCGCACGCACAAACAATGCCACCCACGTCTATATTTTATGACACGAATCTGGAACAGAGCGGCCAGATGGGTCTCCGGTGGCTACTCTGCCTCTCGTGCGCTCATTAATTACCCGACTCCCCTTTGTACTCCACTTTCCCTCTCTCCGTGTCCGTGGTGTGATATCCAGGTGTCATTGAGATCGTTTAAATTAATAACTAACAAGAAAGAGAAAAAGAATAAAACTGCCCAATGCGCGAGTGAGTTAAAGAGAAAGGAGAAACATCACGTAGGTCGTTCTTCTCCGAGCGGTTATACAGAGATCCTGGTTAATACCAACATCACGTTAGCCTCAGGCGGGACAAGTCGACACGTTCAATTCAATATCGATCATTCAAGCAGGTCAAAGCTGTTGTCTGCCCGAATGACATTCCTGAAAACAGACACACGAGAGTAAATGCCTGATTCTGATTGCGTATTACTTTGCTTTACACCACAGTGGGGTAGAAATACCATGAATATGGGGGGACTTTGTTTCTTGCTAGAAGACAGATGGACGGAATCTGGCGTGTCAATTCGCTATAACAGTCAGGGAGATTCAGGATGCAGGACTTCATGCTTTGCCTTTACTCAAGCTATGTATTTGTTTTATTCACTTTCAGTGAGAATGTACATTAAACTAAGGTCCATAACTTTGAATGTAAATGCTATATGTCACTCTCTCTCTCTCTCTCTCACTCACTCACTCACTCGCTACGCCACCTATCCTATTCTGGGCCTCGAGAAGCCTGGAGTCTATCCCAGGAGACTAGACGAGGTATATCTGGGAGGAAATCCATCACACGCACTCACTCCGGCCAATTTAGGAACGCCAATTAACCTAATCTGCAAGTCTTTCGACTGTGGGAGGAAACCGGAGTACCCGGAGGAAACCCACCAAGCACGGGGAGAACATGCAAACTCCATGCACACAGACCTGAGGTGGGAATCGAACCCTCCACCCCTACAGTGCTAACCCCTACTCCACCATGCCACCCTGTCAATCACTGATCAGTAATTGAATTTAGTGGTATAATTACTGTGTGGCTCATTACAAGAACTTTGTCAGCAGTTCCAGTTGTGATCTTTAATCGTTCAGATGAACAGTATTAACAGGCAATATCGTACATTAGGAATCATATCCATGTACGACCTGATTGCCATAATACTTAGCTGTGTATGTGCCGTACAGTATTGTGTTGATCCACTTTGGGGTCGATGATGTCATAGATGAAACAGAAAAACACAGATTTTTATTTATCTAAGATAATATTTAGAACCTTTATTTTTAAGACTACATATGAAACTATGAAATCTTTCACACCAATCTTCTTCTTCTTCTTTGTCTTTCGGCTGTAGGGAGAGTCCACATGTGCAAAGAGACTGTCTGGTCTTAGACTTACGGTACTGATGGCATCACCAGATGGTGTTTAGTAACAGATGCAGCATTTCGTTTGGAGCATAATTTCGAATCACTGACGACATTTAACACCTTCGACTTGCTTACGTTTAAAAGGTTAAAGGTCTTTTAGTGCACTTTTTTTTTTTAAAGATGATTACACTAGCATCTAGTCTAGTCTACCATTTCTCCACAGAGGATAGACAGAGAGAGAGAGACAGAGAGAGAGAGGAAAAAGAAATACATTGTAAAGTGATTGGCGTGACAGGGAGGGGAAGCGCTAGCACACTGACATTTCGAGTCCTGTGATGACTTAAACCAGTCTCCATGCCTTCAGTTACATGCACAGACACACACACACACACAGAATACAACTGAGAGTACTCCTGTTGGGCTGATGGAAGGATTTTCTCTCTCTCTCTCTCTCTGCAGCATCATTACACCCCCACTGTGCATCACCCAAAGTGCAGTTTAAAAATGCAATGAGCGGGAATAAAGAACCTCCTGATTCCAGAGTGTGTTCTCACCCTCAGGCCTTCCCTTAGCTTCTTAAAACATTAGTACTAGTGTCAATATTTCGATGCGTAGTTTATTTCAGCCGAGGTCAGACAGTAACACCTCCGTGCACAAGCGCATACAGTCAAACTGATCATCCAATCAAACCTCAGCGTGAGAGTATAAGATTCAGTACATACAAGGTCGGAATCACCAGGAATCACCCGATACGATATTATCACGATACCCAGGTGCCGGTTCTATTCGTACTCCAAATCTATAAGTATCATGACTTGATTCGATATACGTAGATACTTCACCAATTATTCATTCCAACCACAAAGGATGCTGTGCTGGCTGAAAAGTTATGAATAGTTTAGAGCACACCAACTGTAGGATTTTAAAGAAACAGCACCTCAAATTCAAAAATATAGTTGCAAGCAACGATGAGCGGGGCCAAGCACCCTGCGCCATTGTCACCCGGGCACACCGGAAAGACAGCGGGCACAGTGGGCACATGCATTTAAAGGGGACATACCAATAACCTTATGATATAGTTTTAGAAAAGGGGGGAATTTTATGCTAAGAAAAGTGTCACACCATGATATCAATGATTATAATGTCACTGAATAAAATGCCACACACAAAGGTGAAAATCACTTTTCAGCATAAATTTGAGGCATCGTCACGGCTGACCTGTTTGAGATATCAAAAATCCCTCACATCAGCCCGGTTTGGTGGCGATTGTATAAGTTTCCTAGGAGCTACCCAATGCGCGGCCAATAGAAAATGAACGGATCACTCTCCGAGACGACTCGTTCATCTGAGTCATGTTAAAGAACGACCCGTCACTACTATTTGATCTCTTTTGGCATTTTGACATTGACTTTGAGTCACATGGTCTTCTGATAGGCATGGCGGTGATTTGTGCTAACTCAGTGGTTTGCTCTAAAGCCTGCTAAGCAAGCCAGATGTTTAACAAACATCACTGTCCCTGTTCATGCCCTCATTCCTCTTCTGGATTCTTCTGGAGTCTCCAGTCAGACTCTTACGGATGTTCTGCCATAAAGCCCGCTAATGAGCATGTGGCTAAGTGGCACTTAGATTGCTAATATAACTCACTGGGGATGAACTTACAGTAGGTTCCCTCTACTGAGCCTTCATTTTCTCCCCAAGTTGTTTGCTTCCTTTCCTGTTTTCATATCCGTTGTGCCTGAAGACTTGCAGCTACTTACTGCTAGTGTGTTCACATGTTTTCTCCATCATATCCCATGATCCTGTTGGTCAGCCACCGAGCTCCAAGTGACTAACGAGCCGTGCTGCAAAAGTGACGCTTGTGAAGCCAGTATCTAAACCCCCACTGGAATGTAAGGTTGAGCACTGAATGTGTGTCTGTGTGAAGCCGAAGAAGCTCGTGTATCCCCCTTCATCCTCAGCCAGTGAGTTATGTACAGTATGGCCATGTCTGGTGGATTTTCCCCCACCAATAGTAAACTTACAGTAGAGATAGACAGTGACAACAGTTAACATTAATTAAACGAATGGCGAGTAGCATTGTTAGCGACTTTCATTTCTTCGGTAGCTTAGCTAGCTACCATTGTTACTCTGTATAATGCACCTCTTCTCACAGCTACTCACGACTCTTTTGCTCAGAATGTTAGCTTCTAATAATTCTAAGTGGGCAGGATCTGTTGCCTAGGTAACTGTCAATCACTTTGGTGCGTTAGCCAATCTGCACATTCGGGTGACCTTGGACTTATTGGATTGGTGAAATGGTTTTATTCCACATGGAGTGTTGCTCATTTCTGAAAGTATCACATCTGGAAGGTACTCAAGTAAATTAAAGTACAGATACATAAAAAAAATAAAATAAATACAGTAAAGGAGTAGTTACGCTTCAAGTATTTTTCAATTAAATAAAATAATTTTTTCCCCCGATTTTCACCCCTAATTTAGTCGTGTCCAATTCCTCCCCGTCACTAGGGGGCTCCCACATTAAGGCTACTACTACCACTTAGTCAGGAGGGCCGAAGACTATTACGCGCTTCTTCCGAAGCGCGTGAAGCCAGACTATCGTATCCTTTCGAATTGCTCGCTCACGCACCATTAGGGGCGGCGTGACGCACTCGGGGGAAAGCGCTATCCGCTCCTTCCGCTTGCGCAAGCTCACAGATGCCCCTGATTGGCAGTAGAGCCGTGATTAATGTGGGTGCATGAAGTACCTCTCATCCCTCCCCTCTGAGAGAGCACAGCCAATCAGCTCTCTCTAGACCTCCGGCTGCGAGAGGTTACAGCATCACCCGGGAACCAAACCAGCGATCTCCGGATGATAGGGTGACTGAGCACTTTACCACTGCGCCACTCGGAGGCATTTACATAGCGGTTTTAACAATGGTCATTGTCTCAAAGCAGCTTCAGAAAAATGTAAATAAAATTTATGGAAGTGTGCATGAGTAAGAAAAAATGTGTTTAGATAATAATGAGATGAGCAAGTCAAGGGTATCAGCGACGGTGACAAGGAAAAACTCCCTGAGATGGTAATAGGAAGAAACCTTGAGAGGAACCAGACTCAACAGGGAACCCATCCTCATCTGGGTGATAACGGATAGCAGGGATTATATAATGATATCATGTGTGTTAGGAGGACACATGGAGGACAAGGTCAAACTCAACATATTCTTTGTTCAGATGGACAGTGGTTTGTTGTATTCTAGATTTGAGAGGGCTGAAACCGTCTCCTGCCATCCCATCCCATCCCGCAATCAGATTTTATTTATGATATGAAACCACAGGAACAGTTTGTATCAGCAGAGCGACATAATTCGCCTCTGTGTCCCCATCAATTAGGAACGCTTTCATGGTTCAGGACAGGCATTTCAATTCAACCCTTTGATCTTTCTCAGCGGGAGACCGATGGTGATTTATGTTCATCAAATTCTCTGTACAAATTTCAAGATACTGCCGTCTTCTACCCTATTCAGGCACGAGTGTGACAGTGTGATCACAAAATCGACAGGCTTGTACAAGGATGGATACTGCTCTCAATCCTGCAGGTGGACCAAACCATGGAAGGCCTCATTGAGAGCGGTCCACTTGCTGTTCATGAAGCACACACACACTGGTTAGAAGTGGTTTCATCTGGAAAACTAATTATATAGTGAACTCCTTCCTGGAAGACCTGGACAGTCCATTGGGACAAAATGTATTGGGTTAACACCTCCATCACCAATCCTGCCCATGCTGCATCAACGACACCAATGCATCAATGAGTCCTGTTTGTGGACAGGAAATAGGCAGGAAGACCTCAGTTTGCACTGCTAGTCCACTTGTGGTTGGGACACTTTGGGGGACCAAAGAGATTTGCCACCTTCTGCCAGGTTACCTGCTGGTAGTTTGCAAGATGTAATCTGGGGGACCAGGAGACACTCCTGAACCCTTTAGCACAGAGGCCTTGTGTGATCTTGCACGTCGGATGCCCTTCCTGACACAACCCTCCCATTTTATCCGGGTTTGGGACACCGGCACTGCATCCAGTGGCCGGGGGGGGGGGGGGGGGGGGTTATTGCGCTGGCTGGGAATCGAACCCGGGACCTCCACATGGCAGGCGAAACACCTACCACTGAGCCACCAGTGCCTTTTTACTGACACTCAGTGCTAAAGCCTAAACCACTGAGCCATCACTTCCTTTATTTTATGAGTTTTTATGACTGCAAATTGCTTATAATGCTGGAATTCTTTTTTTCCTTAATTTTTTTATCCAAAGATGAAGACAAGATTTTTTTCCTGACACACCAGGTAAGACATTTGTTAAGGAAGATTAAATTTGTCTGGATTGACGCGATTGAAATATGAGATAATAGAAGTTTTAATTTTTAATTTCACTGCTGTTGGCCATTAAAAAGGTACAACGGATTCAATTGGTTAAACACACACACACACACACACACACACACACACAAACACACACACACACAGTGCTGTGATGGTTTAGAATAGCTGAGTACATAATATCGCTACAACAGCGCAAATCTGAGCAAATTTGAAAGCATACGAATGTGTGTGTGTGTGTTAATGAATGTGTGAGTGTGTAGAGATGTGTACAATATGTGTGTGTGGGTGTCAGGGTGTCTGCTTGTGTGTGTGTGTGTGTGTCAGTGAGGCTCTTGCAGAGAAAGATCGATGTGCGGGGTTTCCTCCTGCACTAAGAGAAGGCTAATTAAAGTTCACAAACAGCATGAGGAGTTCATCCAGCTACAACCCACTGTGGACTGGCAGCTGAATGTTTGTGTGTGCATGTGTGTGTGCGCGTGCCAATCAGCGAATCCCCTGGAGACACCCAACCCTGAACAGACTTTAAATGTGTCTCTACTGCTGAGACCTGTCCTCGGTCGTGTCTTCGGATATACAGTGGAGACGCGGCCGCAATTACCGCAGTGAGACGCCGCGGTGTTATTTCCAACACTGTCATTACGCGTTTGTTTCACTGGGGAGGAGGCGGCATCGCTAGGCGGCGTTTTGGGGGGTGGTGATGATCGACTGTCTTATTCGGAAGGTGGCATGCAGTCAGCTGTCTTATTCTTCTTCCTGTGGGCCAGTGATGATACAGCACGACTTTATAATAAGGTTAACTGGACAATATGACTGTCGTAATAATGTCTCAAGACCATTTATGGATTTGAAGAGACAGTTATTAAACTTCTGCTTTCTAACTTCGTTTTCTCCGCTGGTTTGAGAACAGGGAAGGAAGGGCGAAAATAAGGGGGGTTTTCCTACATTCCTGAAATTTTACCAAACTATAAGTCCTGATTGTTCCTTGTCTCTTGAATCTGTCCAGTGGGACACAACGTACTCACTCAACAAAAGGCATCACTGTCCACTAAATGCATTTCCAACTCTATCACAGAGTTCAGCAATGACAAAAACAGGAAGACATTGTTTTGCACCGCTTTGCCAAACTGTCCCAAATTGTAACGCTTAATTGTTCTTCGTCACATGAATCTGTGACATGAAATGCCTTCAATGACCCATGATTTGACTATGCATCATGTATGAAATGTTAAGATATACATCAGAGGGGTCAGAGGTAGCTCAGTGGTTAAGGCATTGGACTACTGTTCGGAAGGTCCCAGGTCCAAACCCCACAACCACTAGGTTGCCACTGTTGGGCCCTTGAGCAAGGCCCTTAACCCTCAACTGCTCAGATGTGTAATGATAAAAATGTAAGTCGCTCTGGATACGAGCGTCTGCCAAATGCCTAAAATGTAAATGTAAATATACTTATGAATCTGATAGGACTCCACTATGAATCATGCCAAACTTTTAAGGAGGGTCAGGAACTGTCAAGAACTGTCAAGAACTATTCAAGAACTGTCAGGAACCATTCAAGAACTGTCAGGAACCATTCAAGAACTGTCAGGAACCATTCAAGAACTGTCAGGAACCATTCAAGAACTGTCAGGAACTATTCAAGAACTGTCAGGAACCATTCAAGAACTGTCAGGAACTATTCAAGAACTGTCAGGAACCATTCAAGAACTGTCAGGAACTATTCAAGAACTGTCAGGAACCATTCAAGAACTGTCAGGAACTATTCAAGAACTGTCAGGAACCATTCAAGAACTGTCAGGAACCATTCAAGAACTGTCAGGAACCATTCAAGAACTGTCAGGAATTACCTACCAACTGTTACAAACTGTGACCTCATTATTTGCTTTGAAATGTCAAGATTTGTCAAGATCTGTTATAGTTCCTCATCTGTTAACAGGCTACTCATCATCAGCATACACCGTGTCATATCTATTAGAACATCTATGAAGTCTACAAACCTCTACAATCAACATTTGAATAACTGCTACAATGTTTCTGTTACATTTTAAAATTTGAAGCATTGTTCTGCCCAGGACTTCTCCTGCAGATCGGCACCAGTTGGGAACGTAGAAAAGCCCTCGATAGAATTTAGGTTAACTAGTGAAAGTGCGTTAGTGGACTGGGTTTATTGGTACGGAATGATGATGTGGACACATCGAAGGGAACTACAGACAATCAGAGGCTGTTCACTAGAAGTATAAAAACCACAGTGTTTTAGACCTTACTGGAAGTTAAACACAAGTTAATTCATGACTTAAAGGGTTAATGGGAATCTGGCGAACCTAAGCTGATATACATATGGATCAGGAAATATAAAACATGGCCGACTCCGGGTTAATTTGACGTGGCACCGGGACGTCTTTGATATTTCTATACCAGCAAATGACACGTCACTTAGGAACCCAGTGTCGTGATAAAACAATTCACGATAACGATATAAAACCTTCACGCATGCACCGAGAGACGGCGGATATTCGGAAAGAGGCTTCGGCTGCTGAACGTCTTAACGTCAGGGTGCAGAGGAGAAAGCTGCCGGCTTTCACTTAAAACTCTCTCACAACAACAAAGAGATTTATACGTCTGCGTCTTGTCTTCCCCTCATTACGCACTAACCTCCTTCCTTCTCACCTTTATTTCGCTTGTTGATTTAGTCGTATTTTCTTTTCTTTTATTCCATTAAAAGCACCACAGTACAGACAAAACAAAGAACAGTGAAGCCTAAACTGCAGAATTATCCCGCCCGCGCGCATTAAAGTGAGATCTCGGTGTTGGTGGACGACGTCAAGCCCAGCTTTGGACGTTTCTCAGAGAAAAGATATTAGCAGAGGTTTTTTTTGTAGGTATTTCCAGCCAGGGAAATTCAATTTTATCTACTATATGGCAAAAAGTCGGAGACGCAAATTTAAAATATATTGTCTTTTGGCCGTATTAAAGGAAGACCTGTAATGTGTTTTATATGAGATACCTGAGGAGCGGAATGTCAGAAACGAGACGGTCACTTTGTTTGTTTGTTTTTTTCAAAGGCTCGGGTTAAACATCTACTTGATGTGATATCTGCGTTTGTATCTCCAAACAAACATGACTTATTTTCAAATATTTCGACGTCAGGATCAAACACCGATATTTGTTTTGTACTGCAGTTTGATCTCCTTTCCTCAACTCCACTGGAACTATTCGTATTCTGTAACGTAAAGTATTTCCTACGTCACTTATATCTATTGTACAAATGACACGGGACGTCAGTCTGAGTCCATCTTGAGCGATTAAAAAGCGATTCCGAGGTCGACTTGAGTGTAATAATAGGAAGCCAGTTGTGCCGTTGTAAACACGAGCGATCGATCATGTTCACACGAGTTCGTGTACGTCCACACACATTCACACACCGCTCCGTGAATCCGAGTCTGTTAGCATTCAGCTTCTCTCGTCGGCCCCTTGTGTGTGTGTGTGTGTGTGTGTGTGTGTGTCTGCTCAAGCAGAAGCTGTAGCTGCAGGGGAATGGCAGCCGGAGAAACGCAGGAGGAAAGAGAAATCCATGTGTCTCAGTACACTGGAGAAGAGAACAGATGACTTCCTCCGGTGTGTTTGTTGAGGAAATTAGAAATTCTGTACACCTCCATTTTTCGTCAGGACCGACACCAGGGCTACACTAGCGTCGGCAGCGTAATTGAGAGCCGGCCGCACGCGCTCGGTAATAGGCCGCTCCATAACTGTCCGTTTAGCTTTCCGCTGCCCTAATGACACCGCACTGGACTCCTCCCACCATCCTCGTTAATTCCAATCAGCGTTCCGTGGGATGGAGGCGATCCATCTCTTTTAGGAGGGGAAAGAGAGCGAGAGAGAGAGAGAGAAGCAGATTGTCTCTGGTTCTTGCTCAGATATAATTTATAATGTTCAGTGGTGCGGGAGAGGTGCATGCTGGGACAGATGTTAGGAGGATTGCTAGTCGTCGCTTTGCTCTGTTTTCTTTTTTCCTGTGAGCGAGGCTTTCTTTTTTAACCGGGAAAAGAGAAGAGACGGCTCGCTGTGGCTTTTATCATCTGAGCTTAAGTCCATACAGACCTCCAGGACTATCCCTAATGACATCATGTAACAAAACAACAACAACAACAACAGCAAAAGTATCTCAGTATCTCAGAGCTAAATATTATATCCTAATAACGCTCTCTTGTCTCATCCAGAAAAAAAATAATTGTATTTTTATTTGTTTAAAATCCGACGCATTCTGGATTTAGAAGTATGAGAATCGAACTAGTTTGGTTAAAATGATCCGTACGTGCAAAGTAGCGAAGCTTTTCTCAGACGTTCTCGTAGTGATTGATCTCCTGAACCGTATATATTATATATATATATTTCTAATCGCCACATTTGTTGTATAAATGTATCATTTGTTTTGTTCCACTGTTTTCCAAACACAAATATTTCCAACACTTCTTCATATATTTACCCAAAACAACAACAACAATATATTTGTTCTAAATGAAGATAAACATCACTACATATTCTGACCAACAGAATCTCAGCTCACAGTGTTATGATTTTTGTTCTCCACCTCTGCCTGGAGGATCAACACATAGTTTATTACTTGAACTTTAGGATCACAGACGAGAGACACCTCAGCTTCGTGTTGCCTTCAGGCTCACCTTCAGATCAGTGGAGCTCCAGACCATCACTGCTCAGGGCATCAATCTCTCCTCGGCTATTTACAGACACCAGTGACACCACGGCCTGCTTGGGTTGGTGTTTATACTACAGCTGTGAGTAACTGCTTCTATATACAGAGACAAGCGTAGTATAGTAGTGTCTTATTTATAGTACAGCTGTGAATAGGGCACTACAGCTGTGAGTAGGGTGCTAGTGTACTTCTATATTTGCATTTTGTTTCATTTTGATTCATACATATTCACATTCCATACAAACTTAAATAATTCTTTTGATTGTGTAAAGCTGTTTTGAGACAATGTCAATTGTTAAAAGCGCTATACAAATAAAACTGAATATATACACTACAGCTGTGAGTAGGGTACTAGTGTACTTGTATATACACTACAGCTGTGAGTAGGGTGCTAGTGTACTTGTATATACACTACAGCTGTGAGTAGGGTGCTAGTGTACTTGTATATACACTACAGCTGTGAGTAGGGTGCTAGTGTACTTGTATATACACTACAGCTGTGAGTAGGGTGCTAGTGTACTTGTATATACACTACAGCTGTGAGTAGGGTACTAGCGTACTTGTATATACACTACAGCTGTGAGTAGGGTGCTAGTGTACTTGTATATACACTACAGCTGTGAGTAGGGTACTAGTGTACTTGTATATACACTACAGCTGTGAGTAGGGTGCTAGTGTACTTGTATATACACTACAGCTGTGAGTAGGGTGCTAGTAGGGCTCTGGTGTACTTATATATACAGCAGAGAGTAGGGCACTAATATGCGTAACCTTCTGCTGCCAGTTATACTGCGATGTGCTTATGCATTAGCAAGGGAACATGCTAGTTCTCTAGAACGCTAGCGCGCCAGTCTCCAGGGCTGCACCGGCATTTGATTTGCGGTGGCGTGTAAATTGGATGCTGGTCCGCAGTGAAAAGCAGCTCGTAAATAGCATGGCAGCGCGGAGCCGGCGGGCATGATTGATGACATCGTGGACCCGATGGATGAGAAACACGATCCAAATAAATATCACATCAATCTCATCAATCACCCGATGAGGGACAGAGAGCGAGAGAGAAGAGCGAGACTAATCATTGTGAATAATTTAAGCCTACTGCAGAGCGTTATTTTAGCAAAATCGCCCGTCTCGTTCGAAGCAGCCGGAGAAAGAACTGTTATCCTTGTTATACCTGGAGAGAAATGTTAAGAAACTCATTGTACTGACGCGTAAGAGGAAAAAAAGGAGAAACTCTAATGATGCAGTTAACCCGTGTGTGGGTGTCTGTAACTGGAGACTCCTTCCATTCTGACCAATCAGAGTGAGGAAGAAGCTTTTAGTGGGCAGGGTATTCCAGGTGTTGGTGTAAGAGACATTTAACTGTGGTACAGGAAAGCAATTACGCATTATGTCCAGCATTTTCATTTGGACAAATCATTTCATAATCATTTTCTTTAACCGTCAACCTTCACAACGATGAACCCAGCAGAGAGATCGCTCGCTTCACGCCGTCCCACCTTCACGCTTCCTCCGGCCATCCTTCCTTCCTTCCTTTATATCCACGTCGTATTTTAATAACTTATCTTAAACCGAAAGACTGATGCCGTCTCGGGGTAATAGATTTCAATTTGGTAACGGGCTTAAGGCGTCCCCGAGAAGAAGGCTCACATAAATCTCACTCTGGAGTTTTACTAATTAAACCATTTTGAATGAAGAACTCCCAGCAGGGTCTCTTCTTCTTCTTCTGCTTCAATAATAGCGCTGCTGTCAAACATGTACAGGAGTTCTGCTGTTTATTTCTATTTTAATACTAAACTGTCAGCACTCAATATTTAAAAAAACAAAACTAAAAAAAAAAAAACTATCTGTCACAGTTACGTATTTAACAGTGAGTTGGAATAAAGAGATTTATATAAGCAGTGTGTTGGGTTGTTGTTCATTAGTGTGTTATGAGTTACAGGTAGTCAGTCAGTTAGCAGCAGCAGTGTGTTAGTTCTAGATTTGGAGTAGAAAAAAGAAAACAGTGTGATCTGCTTCCTCAGTATTTTTTATCTCTAGATTGGTTCAGGCTTAAAGGCGAGTGATAGTGAAAGTCTCTGTCTTCTTCTCGAGAGAAATCTGGCGACCTCGTAAATCATAGACACGAAACACACGCGTGATTTTAATAACGAGGACGGGAACTTCACCAGGTGTGTAACCCGACTCTGAATACTGAAGTGCCACCACACAGGGAAATGTCGTTGTATTCAGAGTCGGGTTACACACCTGGTGAAGTTCCCGTCCTCGTTATTATAATCACATGCAAGTAGGGGAGGGGCTTCTTACATGAGGTCACATTAGGGGGAGCGGGGGGGGGGGGGGGACCTTTAAGTCATCGGCTCTGACTACAGCAGTGTAGTTGTAGGTGCACTAATAGTACTGATTTGTTTGCGGAGGGATTTGAGGTGATTTAGCAGCGAGGAAACAGAGTGAAACAGTGATGGGGGAAAAAAAGAGAACGGGGAGCGTTTTTACTGACACTGTTATAAATTTGCACAGACGTCAGAGATACAGTCTGGAGCGGAAAGCGAACCTCGTGTCAGCCTGACTACAATTGGGTGCCATGTGCGTGTGTGAGTGTTTATACGTGTGTGTGTGTGTGTGTGTGTGTGTGTGTGTGTGTGTGTGTGTAGGATGAGGGATTGGTTGCCTCTGGGATTCTGACATATCAGGCCCCACTCCCCGCTGCCCTCAGTTTAGCCTTCACAAGAAAAGCTCTCAGAATCGGACAGAGCTAATTTACCATCTCTCCTTCTTTTCTTTCTCTCTCTCTCTCTCTCTCTCTCTCTCTCCCCTACTGCCTCCCTCCATTTCTCTCCTGCACACACACACACACACACACACTGCCTACTGCTCCCTATTTTCGTTATCTCTTTTTGTCTTTTCATTCATCTTTTTCTATGTCTGCCATCTTCCTCTTTTTGCTCTCCCCATCGTCGCCTCTGTCCATCCCGCCCCCTCCCGCCTGTATAAGTGTGTGTGAGGTCTTGTTAGTGCACTGGTGAGTTAGTAACTAATAGGGAATTTTAATGAGCTTATCAGGTCAAAAGCAGCTTAGTTCTCTGAGGCTCTAACAGTATGAATTAGCGAGGCTACACTACAATAAGCTATTGTGCATATGTTGACGCTGCCTGATTCATTAGAAACAACATATGCTGATAAACACATTGTTTCCTTATGCAAAAACGAGGATTAGTGAGCTTTTCTTTATTGGGCTGGTAAACAATCTATTATACAGTGAAATGGGAGGAGCACAGTGGTATGTGGGTGTGTGCTCGTGTGATTATGAGTGGAAATTGTATACAGAGTGAAGAAAAACTATAATGCACAGCCTTTACAGAACAGCATGCATTCTTATAATTGCTCATCATAGCTCGCCTCAACTACGGGGATCGCCTCAACTACACACCCAACCGTAGAGTCCAGCACATAACTACAGAACCCAGTACAGAACTGTACTGTCCAGTACACAGCTCCAGAGTCCAGTGCATAACTACAGAATCCAGCACATAACTACAGAGTCCAGCACATAACTACAGAATCCAGCACATAACTACAGATTCCACCACATAACTACAGACTCCACCACGTAACTACAGAATCCAGTACATAACAACAGAGTCCAGCACATAACTACAGAGTCCAGTACATAACAACAGAGTCCAGCACATAACTACAGACTCCACCACATAACTACAGAATCCAGCACATAACTACAGAGTCCAGGACATAACTACAGAATCCAGCACATAACTACAGAGTCCAGTACATAACTACAGAGTCCAGCACATAACTACAGAGTCCAGCACATAACTACAGACTCCACCACATAACTACAGAATCCACCACATAACTACAGAGTCCAGCACATAACTACAGAATCCAGCACATAACTACAGACTCCAGTACATAACAACAGAATCCAGCACATAACTATAGCGTCCAGCACATAACTACAGAATCCAGTACAGAACTACAGCGTCCAGCACATAACTACAGAATCCAGTACAGAACTACAGCGTCCAGCACATAACTACAGAATCCACCACATAACTACAGTGTCCAGTACAGAACTACAGAATCCACCACATAACTACAGAGTCCAGTACATAACTACAGAGTCCAGTACATAACTACAGAATCCAGCACATAACTACAGAATCCAGCACATAACTACAGAGTCCAGTACATAACTACAGAGTCCAGGACATAACAACAGAGTCCAGTACATAACTACAGACTCCACCATGTAACTACAGACTCCACCATGTAACTATAGAATCCAGCACATAACTACAGAGTCCAGTACAGAACTACAGAATCCACCACATAACTACAGAGTCCAGTACATAACTACAGAATCCACCACATAACTACAGAATCCAGCACATAACTACAGATTCCAGCACATAACTACAGACTCCACCACGTAACTACAGAATCCAGCACATAACTACAGAGTCCAGGACATAACTACAGAATCCAGCACATAACTACAGAGTCCAGTACATAACTACAGAGTCCAGCACATAACTACAGAGTCCAGCACATAACTACAGACTCCACCACATAACTACAGAATCCACCACATAACTACAGAGTCCAGCACATAACTACAGAATCCAGCACATAACTACAGACTCCAGTACATAACAACAGAATCCAGCACATAAATATAGCGTCCAGCACATAACTACAGAATCCAGTACAGAACTACAGCGTCCAGCACATAACTACAGAATCCAGTACAGAACTACAGCGTCCAGCACATAACTACAGAATCCACCACATAACTACAGTGTCCAGTACAGAACTACAGAATCCACCACATAACTACGGAGTCCAGTACATAACTACAGAGTCCAGTACATAACTACAGAATCCACCACATAACTACAGAATCCAGCACATAACTACAGAATCCAGCACATAACTACAGAGTCCAGTACATAACTACAGAGTGCAGGACATAACTACAGAGTCCAGTACATAACTACAGACTCCACCATGTAACTATAGAATCCAGCACATAACCACAGAGTCCAGTACAGAACTACAGAATCCACCACATAACTACAGAATCCAGCACATAACTACAGAATCCAGCACATAACTACAGAGTCCAGTACATAACTACAGAGTCCAGGACATAACTACAGAGTCCAGTACATAACTACAGACTCCACCATGTAACTATAGAATCCAGCACATAACCACAGAGTCCAGTACATAACTACAGAATCCAGTACAGAACTACAGAATCCACCACATAACTACGGAGTCCAGTACATAACTACAGAGTCCAGTACATAACTACAGAATCCACCACATAACTACAGAATCCAGCACATAACTACAGAATCCAGCACATAACTACAGAGTCCAGTACATAACTACAGAGTCCAGGACATAACTACAGAGTCCAGTACATAACTACAGACTCCACCATGTAACTATAGAATCCAGCACATAACCACAGAGTCCAGTACAGAACTACAGAATCCACCACATAACTACAGAATCCAGCACATAACTACAGAATCCAGCACATAACTACAGAGTCCAGTACATAACTACAGAGTCCAGGACATAACTACAGAGTCCAGTACATAACTACAGACTCCACCATGTAACTATAGAATCCAGCACATAACCACAGAGTCCAGTACATAACTACAGAATCCACCACATAACTACAGAATCCAGCACATAACTACAGAATCCAGCACATAACTACAGAGTCCAGTACATAACTACAGAGTCCAGGACATAACTACAGAGTCCAGTACATAACTACAGACTCCACCATGTAACTATAGAATCCAGCACATAACCACAGAGTCCAGTACAGAACTACAGAATCCACCACATAACTACAGAGTCCAGTACATAACTACAGAATCCACCACATAACTACAGAATCCACCACATAACTACAGAGTCCAGCACATAACTACAGAATCCAGCACATAACTACAGATTCCACCACATAACTACAGACTCCACCACATAACTACAGAATCCAGTACATAACAACAGAGTCCAGTACATAACTACGGAATCCACCACATAACTACAGAGTCCAGCACATAACTACAGAATCCAGCACATAACTACAGAATCCAGTACACAACAACAGAGTCCAGCACATAACTACAGACTCCACCACGTAACTACAGAATCCAGCACATAACTACAGAGTCCAGGACATAACTACAGAGTCCAGCACATAACTACAGAGTCCAGTACATAACTATAGCGTCCAGCACATAACTACAGAATCCAGTACAGAACTACAGCGTCCAGCACATAACTACAGAATCCAGTACAGAACTACAGCGTCCAGGACATAACTACAGAGTCCAGTACATAACTACAGACTCCACCATGTAACTATAGAATCCAGCACATAACCACAGAGTCCAGTACAGAACTACAGAATCCAGCACATAACTACAGAATCCAGCACATAACTACAGAATCCAGCACATAACTACAGAGTCCAGTACATAACTACAGAGTCCAGGACATAACTACAGAGTCCAGTACATAACTACAGACTCCACCATGTAACTATAGAATCCAGCACATAACCACAGAGTCCAGTACATAACTACAGAATCCAGTACAGAACTACAGAATCCACCACATAACTACGGAGTCCAGTACATAACTACAGAATCCACCACATAACTACAGAATCCAGCACATAACTACAGAATCCAGCACATAACTACAGAGTCCAGTACATAACTACAGAGTCCAGGACATAACTACAGAGTCCAGTACATAACTACAGACTCCACCATGTAACTATAGAATCCAGCACATAACCACAGAGTCCAGTACAGAACTACAGAATCCACCACATAACTACAGAATCCAGCACATAACTACAGAATCCAGCACATAACTACAGAGTCCAGTACATAACTACAGAGTCCAGGACATAACTACAGAGTCCAGTACATAACTACAGACTCCACCATGTAACTATAGAATCCAGCACATAACCACAGAGTCCAGTACATAACTACAGAATCCACCACATAACTACAGAATCCAGCACATAACTACAGAATCCAGCACATAACTACAGAGTCCAGTACATAACTACAGAGTCCAGGACATAACTACAGAGTCCAGTACATAACTACAGACTCCACCATGTAACTATAGAATCCAGCACATAACCACAGAGTCCAGTACAGAACTACAGAATCCACCACATAACTACAGAGTCCAGTACATAACTACAGAATCCACCACATAACTACAGAATCCACCACATAACTACAGAGTCCAGCACATAACTACAGAATCCAGCACATAACTACAGATTCCACCACATAACTACAGACTCCACCACATAACTACAGAATCCAGTACATAACAACAGAGTCCAGTACATAACTACGGAATCCACCACATAACTACAGAGTCCAGCACATAACTACAGAATCCAGCACATAACTACAGAATCCAGTACACAACAACAGAGTCCAGCACATAACTACAGACTCCACCACGTAACTACAGAATCCAGCACATAACTACAGAGTCCAGGACATAACTACAGAGTCCAGCACATAACTACAGAGTCCAGTACATAACTACAGAGTCCAGGACATAACTACAGAATCCACCACATAACTACAGACTCCACCACGTAACTACAGAATCCAGTACATAACTACAGAGTCCAGGACATAACTACAGAATCCACCACATAACTACAGACTCCACCATGTAACTACAGAATCCAGCACATAACTACAGAGTCCAGGACATAACTACAGACTCCACCACATAACTACAGAATCCAGTACATAACAACAGAGTCCAGTACATAACTACGGAATCCACCACATAACTACAGAGTCCAGCACATAACTACAGAATCCAGCACATAACTACAGAATCCAGTACACAACAACAGAGTCCAGCACATAACTACAGACTCCACCACGTAACTACAGAATCCAGCACATAACTACAGAGTCCAGGACATAACTACAGAGTCCAGCACATAACTACAGAGTCCAGTACATAACTACAGAGTCCAGGACATAACTACAGAATCCACCACATAACTACAGACTCCACCACGTAACTACAGAATCCAGTACATAACTACAGAGTCCAGGACATAACTACAGAATCCACCACATAACTACAGACTCCACCATGTAACTACAGAATCCAGCACATAACTACAGAGTCCAGGACATAACTACAGAATCCACCACATAACTACAGAGTCCAGCACATAACTACAGAGTCCAGTACATAACTACAGAATCCACCACATAACTACAGAGTCCAGCACATAACTACAGAATCCAGCACATAACTACAGATTCCACCACATACCTACAGACTCCACCACATAACTACAGAATCCACCACATAACTACAGAGTCCAGCACATAACTACAGAATCCAGCACATAACTACAGACTCCAGTACATAACAACAGAATCCAGCACATAACTATAGCGTCCAGCACATAACTACAGAATCCAGTACAGAACTACAGCGTCCAGCACATAACTACAGAATCCACCACATAACTACAGTGTCCAGTACAGAACTACAAAATCCACCACATAACTACAGAGTCCAGTACATAACTACAGAGTCCAGTACATAACTACAGAATCCACCACATAACTACAGAATCCAGCACATAACTACAGAATCCAGCACATAACTACAGAGTCCAGCACATAACTACAGAGTCCAGGACATAACTACAGAGTCCAGTACATAACTACAGACGCCACCATGTAACTACAGACTCCACCATGTAACTATAGAATCCACCACATAACTACAGAGTCCAGTACATAACTACAGAATCCACAACATAACTACAGAATCCACCACATAACTACAGAGTCCAGCACATAACTACAGAATCCAGCACATAACTACAGATTCCACCACATAACTACAGACTCCACCACGTAACTACAGAATCCAGTACATAACAACAGAGTCCAGGACATAACTACAGAATCCAGCACATAACTACAGAGTCCATTACATAACTACAGAGTCCAGCACATAACTACAGAGTCCAGCACATAACTACAGACTCCACCACATAACTACAGAATCCACCACATAACTACAGAGTCCAGCACATAACTACAGAATCCAGCACATAACTACAGACTCCAGTACATAACAACAGAATCCAGCACATAACTATAGCGTCCAGCACATAACTACAGAATCCAGTACGGAACTACAGAATCCACAACATAACTACAGAATCCACCACATAACTACAGAGTCCAGCACATAACTACAGAATCCAGCACATAACTACAGATTCCACCACATAACAGACTCCACCACGTAACTACAGAATCCAGTACATAACAACAGAGTCCAGTACATAACTACAGACTCCACCACATAACTACAGAGTCCAGCACATAACTACAGAATCCACCACATAACTACAGTGTCCAGTACATAACTACAGAATCCAGCACATAACTACAGATTCCACCACATAACTACAGACTCCACCACGTAACTACAGAATCCAGTACATAACAACAGAGTCCAGTACATAACTACAGACTCCACCACATAACTACAGAGTCCAGCACATAACTACAGAATCCACCACATAACTACAGTGTCCAGTACATAACTACAGAGTCCAGTACATAACTACAGAATCCACCACATAACTACAGAGTTACTTGTCAATTTTGTGTCGAATGAGGAATATTGTGGTTTAGATTATCAATCACTTCCGAGCAGCACCAGCACTTTTCCAGTAACTTTCCTAGAAAGGGCTCGACGTATTACACATGCAGCACTTCTGTCTCATCAATGACCTGAGCAGAGACGCTAAAGCAGACACGTCGTGATTATAAACCACTCTCACTACTGAAGGAGGAAACCGGGCTGCCATCATTAACAAAGAAGTGGGAGAGAAATTATCCAGAGCAATTATTTAAATCCTTCATTTAAGAACGTCCAGCAAGTGCCGAGGGCAGTGTGTGTGTGTGTGTGTGCGTGTGCTAATGGAGGAAAGGTCAGCAAGCTTTATTAACCTCCCGGTGCCTATCCACCTCACTGATAAAGTCAGTCCTCACACACACACACACACACACACACACACACACACGCACGCACGCACGCACGCACGCACACACACACACACACGCACACACACACACAGTAGAGCTTGACACGCTAACGTCCTCTTGCTCTTTTTCCTAGATTCATCTGCGTGTTTTACTTTACTGCTTTTCATCATCTCTTTTTTCTTTCATTTCATTTCTTTTTTAAATTATAAACCAAAAAGAAATCATTACCGTATTAAATCAAGTCAAAGCATGCTTCAGAGAGTCACTTCCAGGTTTAATCGACACTCATTAACTCTTGTCGTCTCTCTGGTCAGGTTTTCTGTCTCTTCTCCTCTATGTCTCTCACTTTTTCCGTCTGTCTTTCCACACGCATGTTTTTCTATCTCTCATATAATCTCTGGTTTACGGTCACTTGTGTATCTGTTTCTTCTACTCTAGTAACAGATTTTTCTTTCCTTCTTTCTATAAACAGGTGTTTTATTTTTCTCTCTCAGACCACGTCTCCCTGTCTGTCCTCCTCAATGGACACATTTTTTTTTCTTTCAGTCTCTTTTTTTATTAATGTTCTTCAGTCTTTCCTGCTCTAACAAGGTTATTAAGGTTTTCTTTATCTCTTCCTCTATGAACAGGTTGTTCCGTCACTCTTTCTCTCTATTACTGGGGTTTTCTGTCTCCGTCCTCTGAGGACACGTTTTCTCTGTTTCTCTATGAACGGCTTTATTGTTCCGTCTCTACGACTCTCCAGACATCTCTCGCTCTTTTTATTACATCTTTTTTTTCTGTCTTTGGATGCTGCTTTTCTTTCTCTCCTCATTCCTCAGCTTACTTACTGCGCACTCGGCCAGGACTCGTCTTTGCTAATCGTGTCTCTGGTCTGGTGTCGGTGCGGAAATTTGTCTCAACGTAACAAACTGACACATTGATACTGTATGTTTGGCTGGTTTATGGTTTTAAGGATGATTTTTCAGATAAAATGTGTCTATGTATGTGTGTTTTGTTTTGATAATTTGATACATTTTGATAAAACTTTAAACCTAGTGGGCTTACATCAAAATTCCACCTGAACCTTAGGTAATTGTAATCGTTACAAGGAACGACCTGATTCTCTCCTTGTGAGAAAGCAGGGTTTTATGAGTGGTTTGTTTGCTCGACCTCTCGCTGCGAGACGGGAGCCTAATTAGGGGTCTCCACTGTATTCCCTAATAATGAACCTAATAATTTAAAATCCTTAAATGTTTAAAAATGCTGCACTACCGTGCTGACGAGGTCCGTTTCTTAGGAGTGCTTTCTTATTGCTTATTAATTGAGCAGATTAATTGTCTCTAAAGTGTGTGACGAGGTGTGGAATGATGATCACGGTACAGAGAGACAACTCTCTCCCCCTTTCACCCTCTCTTTCACTCTCGACAACTCTTAAATCATGGAAACGAGTGAGCTTTGCCTGATGTTTAACCTCTCCATCTCTACCACTCTGAAGGTAAATCTAATTTAAACACTTAAAAAGCGCTGCTGTAGAATTTCAGATAAACCACTAAAGAGGAGGGGTTTGTACTGGACGTGTATTGTCTGTTCAAAAAAATTAAATAAAAAACTGTCTTATAAATATGATATTCTTATTATCTTGATTGCCGCTATAAAAAAAAAAAAAACGACAATGTTATTAAAGCCGTGAATTTCACTTTCGTCTCAATATTTTTGGTGACCACTGTATAGGTCATCACAGTATTGGATTTATTCAAACACAAGCCTTTGATTAGATTTGTACCGATGCAGGTAGTCCCCAATTTATGAACATACAAATAGACACTGCAGAGCACCAGATACCAATAATTACAGTTATGTACAATCTTTTCAGTGTGTAAGAGAATATATAAGATGTCTAAAGTCCGGTATATTGGATGTGTGTATGTGTGAATCAGTCGGGAGCACAATGATAGAAAATGTCTGTCCTATAAAGCTGTGCTGATTGTGAATAATCCAGTCCGAAACAGCTCTGAGACAAAATGGCGCCCGGATTACCCTTGCGATTTAAAGGTGCAAAGACAACACTGTTTTATTTCAAGTAACTTAGTCAACATCTGTACGTGTGTCTGTGTGTCTGTGTGTTGCTTTGTCGGACTTACGAACAAATCCGACTTACGAACGTTCGTAGTAGGAGGCTACCTGCGGGGTGGTAATGAAAGCAGCTCCTCATTTAACTAACTTGGGAAAGAGGGGCAAAAATGTTCATGTCCAAGTCTTTTAACAGTTGTTTTTTTTTGCCTACAGCCCATTTTAAAGATATACTGGGTGTTTCCCCAACATTATTAAGCAGCATTACACCCAAAGTTTGGTGGCATGAGCTCTCATGACCTGACATTCATCCAGAGCCACATGTGAAACACGATTTCCACATAATCGCAGTCTTTCTTCATGTCAAAAGCTTGACTTTATTCTTGTCGCAGTTGAATTAAAACCAATAACACTTTCTGGTCTTAGTTCTGTAGTCAATGTACAAGACACAAGCATGGAAGCGTCTTAAAGCCAGACCTGATTCCTACAAACAATGCAATAACATTTATCGGTGCAACTTAGCCATTCTGTTAACTACTCCTGACTGGCTCATGTAGAGCTGCGGTTTTGGCCAGACCGCCGATGTAATTACCACTGAGCCGTCTCAGAGTATCTAGTCCATGTAAAATCTTTCGAACCCTGCCCTGGCTTCTGCAGTCCGGAGCACTCTACTGCAGCGGCGGTTCCTCGACTGGGTTCTGACGTTTCCTCCACTACGTGTCTTCCCTGCTCGAACACACTTGATCCAAAAAATCTGCTAATTAACCGAGCTGCTTTTATTTCTGAGTCAACATCGTTGTGTTAAGCAGAAGCAAAAGTCTCTGCTACTGGACTACTGCGTCTATTGCCTCGTTAATTCATTCGGTTCTAACAGGAACACAGGGGAAAGAGAAAGGCGGCAAGGGAAAGACATACAGATAGAACATGTGCCTTATTTTCTTCTTTTAAATTCTTTTGAAGTACTTTGGGTTTATCTTTACTTTTTATGCTTAGATGCTTACATTTTAAATAGTGTATAGGATTCATTGAGCCGTTCATCCTCAACTGAATTGTAAAAGTGACAGAGAGAGAGATAGAATATTATTACTGCTCTTATAGGCACAAATGGACAGATTGATAAATGGATGGACAGATGGATAGATGGAGGGATGGACAGATAACTTGATTGATAGAGGGATTGATAAAGAGTGGATGGACAGATTCATGGAAGGAGACCCCAATAAACCACACACACACACACACACACACACACACACACACACACACACACCTGTTCTTATGTGAAGAGATGGATGGATGAATTTCTGGATGGATTGATAGACAGACAGATAGAAGGATGAATTCATTTATAAATCAACAGATGGATGGATGGAATACAGATAAACAGGTGGTGACTTGACTGGATGGATGGACAGATGGAGGTTGATTGTAGTGAGGCTGGTGTGTGATTTAACATCACTCCCAATAAGCTACAAACACAACTGCTCTTATGTGACACAAATAAAAGGATTCATGGATGGATAGACAGATAGACAGTTGGACAGTTGGATGGATGGATGGACAGATGAACAGACAGATGGATGAACAGTTGGACAGACATATGAACAGATGAATGGATGTATGGATGGACCGACAGATGGATGGATGGAAGGACAGTTGGACGGATGTATGTATGGATGGATGGATGGATGGACAGATGAATGGATGGATGGAGCGGAAGGACAGTTGGATGGATTGATGGACAGACAGATGGATAGATGGATGGATGGAAGGACAGTTGGATGGACAGACGGAAGGACCGTTGGATGGATGGATGAATGGATGATGAATAGATAGATGGATGGATGGACAGATGGACAGACAGATGGCCAGATGGAGGGACAGATGAACAGACAGATGGACAGACGAATGGATGAATGGACAGACAGATGGATGGAGCGGAAGTACAGTTGGATGGATGGATGGACAGATGGATGGACAGACGAGAGACAACTGGAAGGATGGACAGATAAATGGACAGATGAATTGATGGATGGACACATGGATGGATAGAAATAGGATGGTGCTAGTGAGAGTAAAGACAACCTTGAGTGTGATGTAACATTTATGCCACTGACTCACGACTGCTCTTCATTCACCAGTGTTTAGATGTTTAGATGTTTAGATGTACGGATTATATGGTGTAAACTACACACAACTAACACACTCTGCATTTACACACTGGGAAATCTATACAGTGTGTGTGTGTGTGTGTGTGTGTGTGTGTGTGTGTGTGTGTGTGTGTGTGTGTGTGTGTGTGCGTGTTTGTGAGATGTGGGTTCTGGATGTCTCAAGGTGTAAAGGTAAAATGAATTATGCTAACACTGCAGTGAAGCACAGGGAGTAACACACACACACACACACACACACACACACACATCTATCACACATGTCTATTTACCTCCGTCTGACCTACAGTACACACGCACACACACACACACATCTGTGTAGCATGTGGAACTGGAAACTGGACGAACACATTGGTCTCGTGCAAACAGGGGGCTGTCTGGCCTGCTCTTCTGTGTGTGTGTGTGTGTGTGTGTGTGTGTGTGTGTGTGTGCAGCAGGCACAGCGATTGTGCCAGTCAGCAGTGCAGGGTTAGATGGCTCTGTCACCATTGACCGATGAGTGCTGCAGGAGCAATGCAGAGAGAGAGAGAGAGAGAGAGAGAGAGGAACGGAGGACGGGACGGATAGATGGAGAGAGGGGGGATAAAGACAGATAGAGTGAGAGAGAGCAAGGGAAAGAGATGGAATAAGAAAGAACAGATAGAGACGGAGATACAGAGAGAGAGATGACATATAAACATAAACACACACACACACACTGGAGTAACACAATGTGCTAGAGAAATCTCTTTCTCCTCCACACACACACACACACACACACACACACACACACACACACACACACACACACACTGACCCAGGGTCGAGGTGTTACACGACTTACACTGACACCTTGCTGAATTATTTATCTGACAAGCCGCCCGAGTCAGCGACACAGCCATCGATCCCTAAATCACACTCTCTCCTTCTTCCTCGTGTTGTCGCTTTCACATCCTCTCTCTCACACACACACACACACACACACACACACACAGACACAGACACAGTGTGACCCTTGTCTACAGTGACGGGTCCAGTCACGGATTTGGTGTCGGCGTCGGGATGTGGACGGGGCGGGGCTGACTTGACCTCTGACCTTTCTTTGTGCACTTGATTCAATTTTTTAAAAAAATCCAAGTGTGTATTTCGGACACGGTTTCACCGCCGGTGCCGAGGGATCCTCCGTTCTGATTGGATCCTCCGCAGGCGATTCGGGTTTCTGTAACGGCGGTAATGCGCGGCCGTTTCTATGGTAACAGCGATAAACTCATATGCTGGAGGTTCGAACGCTAATAACAAAATAATTGTTAGACGTGTCGTGTCACCTGATGGCTAATGGTGTATAATATGCAGCGCCACCTGCTGAGTGTGTGTGTGTGTGTGTGTGTGTGTGTGTGTGAGGTGCTGTGCCGCGATGTGGTGCTGTGTCGTGTCGTCACGCTTGCGGGTGCAGTGCGAGTCTGTGTGTGTTAACTGCAGTGTGACTGTGTGTGTGTGTGTGTGTGTGTGTGTGTGTGAACCCGAGGCCGGTGTGAATTCTACACCGTGACGTGAAATTCCCTCTAATGCATCAATTACAGGGCGGCTAATCTCACTGAGAGCAGAATTAATTAGGAGCACTAATGAATTATCCCATTATGACAGTTAGAATAGCTTTCGATTAGAGAGAGAGAGAGAGAGAGAGAGAGAGAGAGAGAGAGAGAGAAGGAGGTCAAGTCTGTGGGTGAAACGCAGGACAAAAAGAAAAATGAAGAAGAGCAGCAATGGGGTTTTAGATAAATGAAGTAGTGTGTGTGTGTGTGTGTGTGTGTGTGTGTGTGTGTGGTTATTAATGTAGATGTATGTATATATGCAAATGTCATGCATGTTCACGTGTACACGGGTTTATATACTGTAAGGGTGTTTGTAAGTGTGTGTGTGTGTGTGTGTGTGTGTGTGTGTGTGTGTGTTTGAGGGCAGATAGATATAATCATGTCTGTAAATTGTATTGTACTGTATATTTGCATGTGTGTGTGAGTATTCATGTGCGGGCAAATCTGATTGGCTAGGAGCAACCTGCTGAGACACCACACACACACACACACACACACACACACACACACACACACACATTTTCACATTTCATTATTGCTCATTTTGTCTGACGCGTAGGGAGGACATTCGTGACATGTCTGTCTGTGTGTGTGTGTGTGTGTGTGTGTGTGTGTGTGTGTGCGTGTGTGTGTGAGATTTGCCTGCACATGAATACTCACACACACATGCAAATATACAGTACAAGAGTACTATCTCTAATATCTCTATACTATACAGTACAAGTAGGAGCCTATCTCAGGAGACTTAGGACACGAGGCGGGGTACACACTGGACAGGACGCCAATCCATCGCAGTACGCACACACACTTACACACACACTTACACACACACTTACACACACACACAGTTAGCCTAATCTGTATGTCTTTGGACTGTGGGATGAAACCGGAGTACCCGGAGGAAACCCACCAAGCACAGGGAGAACATGCAAACTCCACGCGCGCACACACACACACACACACACACACACACACACACACACACACACACACACACACACACACACACACACACCTAGCCCTATATTATTATCTATTTCTACACTGGGTCAAAAAGGTATTTATTCAGCCACTAATTGTGCAAGTTCTCCCATTTAAAAAGCTGAGAGACGCCAGTAATGTTCATCAGAGGTGAAGCTCAACTATGAGAGACATAATAAGAAAAAAAAA